>ML332149.1:0-17539 GCA_005239505.1 Nicotiana paniculata
GCAACTAGGGTTTGGGGGGGTTAGGCTTTTGGATGGAATGATGGGGGTGGTGAGTGTTTGGACAGTTTTATAGCGGAGGGTTGGGAGTTCCTAGCCATTTGATTTGCTTTGATCAACGGCTGGGATCACTTCTGGGGTGAAACGAGGTCGTTTGGGTAGTGTAGGGGCAGGCCGGGTGGGCTATGGGATTTGGGTTGGGTTGTTTGAGTGTATAGACATAGGGATTGGGCCTGGGTATTTCTTGGCCCAGGTCCGATTTTGGCTCTCTTAACTAATAAAATGACCAATTTTATATTCCTAATTAATCTATGATTTATTGAATAAAAATGATTAATTTTTAGTAATTAGTTATTAAAAATACATTACATTAAATAATCATCATTCGTCTATTATTTAGTTAATTATAACTTTATAATTCTTTGATAATAGTGATGCAATTTTTAACAATTTTAAAAGATGAATTATGGATATGTAAAAAATACAAATCTTTCACAATTAATCACTGAAAAATCAACAAAAATTCATAAAATCAATTGATTTATTGAGATTTTTATAGGAAGATATGGCGAGTAAAAATCACATGCTCACAGCTGCCCCTCTTTGCTCGGAAACACGAAGAGTTTTCGGGCAAAGACAAAGTGAGCATCAATAAATAACTTTTACCTATTCATATGTTCCATTGTGAAGCATTTTTGAAAAGTTTGACCGAACCCCGCTTCAAAGGTTGCCTACATATCCTTGGCTATAAAGGAATCAAGTCAGTGTAGTTCTGGAGGTTTTGATAGCTGGGACTATCGAGTAACTGTGGTTTCACTGCGATTGCTGTTGTTACTGCTGCTGATCTCCTTATTACACCCAAGTACAAAATGAAGGACTAGCTAAAACCTATCAGCTGCTAAATTACAACATTCCTATCTAGGACTTGGTCTTGAGTCTTGATCTTTTGCTGACTCTGACCTGGATCCTGATGCTTGTTAGTCGCAGGTGCTGGTTTTGCCTTGTCATTCCTTGGATCAAAGCGGATATACTGGACGGATGACTTCAATCTCTTCCTGAATAGTCCACATCCCCCCCCCCCGTTTGTGCACTTTTGGATTCAATATTCTTTTTTTTCTTTTTATTTTGTTATTTTGGATCGAAACTTCTTCTTTTGGTCGTCTCGAGTTCCAATGTTCTAGAAACGTAATCTGCACAAAATCAAAACAAACAAACGAAATTTTCTGCCCCAGTTTTCACTAGGGAAAATTCATGACTTATTGTAATAAATCTGTGCTATTTTATTATTGAAAGCAATAAAAGGCCGAGAATTGTGTACCCGGAGTGAATGCAGACTAGGGGGTGGATACCCTATGCCTAAAAGGTGAAATCAACTAGAGATTAGAGACCCTATGTTGGAAAAGATTGACAGCTCGTGTTGTCGTCAAGAAGAGATCACCAGGTTATGCCGGTGTCTGGGAAGGATCAACAGGTTATGTTGTTGTCACAAAAGAGATCACTGGGCTGTGCCAATGTCTGGAGATGATCAATAGGTTATGTTGTTGTCAGTAAGATCACCAGGTTATACCGGTGTCTGGGGAGGTCAATAGGTTATGTTGTTGCCTGGGGAAAAGAGGTCACTGGGGTTATGCCAGTGTTTGGAGAAGAAATGATCACCGGGTTATGCGGGTGTCTGTAAAGGTCAACAGGTCATGTTGTTGCCTGAAAAAGAGATCACTGGGTTATGCCAGTGTCTGAAGATGATCAACAGGTTATGCTGTTGTCAGGAAGATCACCAGGTTATGCTAGTGTCTGGAGAGGTCAACAGGTCATGTTGATGCCTGGAATAGAGATTACTAGGTTACGCCAGTGTCTGAAGATGATCAACAGGTTATGCTGTTGTCAGGAAGATCACCAGGATATGCTGGTGTCTGGAAAGGTCAACAGGTTATGTTGTTGCCTGAAATAGAGATCACTGGGTTATGCCATTGTCTGAAGATGATCAACAAGTTATGCTCTTGTCAGGAAGATCGCCAGGTTATGCTGGTATCTGGAAAGGTCAACAGGTTATGTTGTTGCCTGAAATAGAGATCACTGGGTTATGCCATTGTCTGAAGATGATCAACAAGTTATGCTGTTGTCAGGAAGATCGCCAGGTTATGCTGGTATCTGGAAAGGTCAACAGGTTATGTTGTCGTCAGGAAGATTGCCAGGTTATGCTGGTGTCTGGAAAGTTCAACAGGTTATGTTGTTTCTTGAAATAGAGATCACTGGGTTATGCCAGTTTCTGAAGATGATCAACAGGTTATGTTATTGTCAGGAAGATCGCCAGGTTGTGCTGGTGTCTGGAAAGGTCAACAGGTTATGCTGTTGCCTGGAAAAGGGGGTGATCAACAGGTTATGCTGTTGTCAAAAAAAGAAGAGATCACCAGGTTATGTCGGTGTCTGCTTGGGTGCGGGACCCTATGTTGGCATCAACTGAGGACTGGGACATCCTTGTTTGGAAAATGTTTGGCTAGGGGTTGAGGATCCTATGCTACTTTAGTGTTGCATCATATTCAACTTCATTTCTTCTTTTTATATATATGCGAGAAAAGATTTTTGGAGGAAACTTCCCTTTCTTTGCAGTCAATGCTGCAGAGCTCTTTCTAGCTCTTGCGCAATTCCTTTTGATTGCACCTGTTTTTTGCACTGTTGCTTTTGCACTTGTTTCCTATTTTCAAACAAAGAACAATTTTTTAGTTTGAAACGGTGGTTGGTTTTGCGGCCTTGATTTTCAACTGCTTGATCTCAGTTCTTTTGACGAAGATCTCAACCACTTGCTTGCTGGGGATTGGGTTTCATCTCTAATCCCGGGGCCCTTGACTTTCCAGATTTCACCATGGCGATCGTTCACATGGGACCCAACATTTTATTTTGACTTTGTAGGCTTTTCACGTGCTTTTTCTTTAAGATTTCCAGAGTATTGGGGAGGAGTTTTGGTCCCTCAAGTTCTGTTGCGACGGTTAGTCGCGTAAGACTTAACCTTTCCAGCTTTATTTCGCCTTTATTGGCTTTTCATTCCTGACTTTTCTTCCAACTGTAACTTCGGGTCATTTGGAATATTTTGGCTTTTCAAACCCTGCCAAGATGGTTAGCCACGTGGGAATAAACTTTTCAACTTCATTCATCTTTCTAGGCACTTTAATTTGATTTTCTCCTTTCAAGGGTTTTGAGTTTGAAGTATCGGCCGCTTTGGCTAGTCGAGATCGAATCGATGCCTCTGACGAGGCTGGGTGCCTTTTGCATATTAGCCCGTGTCAAATGAGAGCCCTATAAATTAGTCTTGCCATCCTTTCTTTGCCTTAGTTTTTGAATAGAGTTAGACCGAAAGGGATTCAAAGAAAAATAAATGACAGAATGGACAATGAATTTTAACAAAAGGTATCCCTTTCGGGGGAAAGGAAAGAAGGACTTATCTGGAGTGCATGCGGAATTCAATGATCATGACATGCCTTTTGGACTGGATGTCTGATCCGTATAAACCGTCCGACTCTCAGAAATTCATCACAACTATTACCCCGAGATCGAGAAACCTTGCCCCGGACTACGTCCATATCAGTGATCCATTATCTTTTTCGATTAGTGGCGCCCTTTACTGGTTTTCACCGACTAACCTCTCTCATTTCTCTTCTTACCGTCGTCTTGTAGTTCTCTTTGCGATTTTTTACTAACAAGACTCTCTTATTTTCAATTTCTCTACTCACCATCACCTTACAGTGCCCGTGTGGGTTTTCACCGATAAGACTCTCTCATTTTAATTTCTCTCATTGCTTGTATCCGCTTCGAACAACTGTATCCTCCAATTTTGGACATCTTTGCCGATTGATCGGAAGGACTTGAATAGGGTTTTGGTGCAACGAAATTGTATTGAATTACAACTTTGGAACCCCTCCGGCGACACATTGCCGAATCTTAACACTTGCCCCAGCTTAAAATCTTGGGGAAATATGGATCTTTATTTTGGTGTGACTGAACCCCAGGGAGAGGCTGCCTACGTATCCTTTCGGAATCAAGTCGAATGTAGTTCAGGAAACTTTGGTTGTTTTTTTTTTTTTTTGTTATTTTTTTTTTCAACATTTCTTTTTCTCCAATAACACTTTCGGGTTCAAAAGAGGGAAATCCAAGAAGAGTAACCGGCTCAAAGGGTTTGCAAAAGAGTTAATTCTATTTGGGTAGCGAGAATGAAAGCCTTCGTCATCCCAACCGGAGAACACTTGCAAATATATAGAGGATCAAAATAGTACCTTTTGACGACATCTGTATTCACAGCCATTTCGGGGTCATTTCCTTTGATTTCCCCCAGGTATAACGAGTTGCCCTACTTCGAAGTTCCTAGGTTGCACTTTCTTGTTGTAAGCGCGGGCCATTCTTTGCTGGTATAATTTTTTCGTGGCACACTGCGGCCATTCTTTTCTCATCAATCAGAGTTAATTGCTCCAGTCGGGTCTTGACCTACTCATTGTCTTCAATTTCTGTTTTGGAAATAAAGGAATTTTGACTTCAACAGGTATTACGGTTTCAGTGCCATAAACCAATAGGTAAGGGGTAGCTCCAACCGATGTACGCACGGTCGTGCGATATCCCAACAATGCGAAAGGCAACTTTTCATGCCATTTTCTGGATGTTTGAATCATTTTCCTGAGAATTTTCTTAATGTTTTTGTTTGCTGCTTCAACGGTGCCGTTTCCTTTGGGCCGATAAGAGGTCGAGTTGCGGTGTGTTATCTGGAACTGTCCACATACCTCTCTCATCAAGTTACTGTTTAGATTTGCGGCGTTGTCGGTAATGATAGTTTTTGGGATACCAAAACGGCAGATGATATTAGTGTGCACGAAATCCACCACCACTTTCTTAGTGACAGCTTTGAACGTGACGGCCTCGACCCATTTCGTGAAATAGTCGATAGCAAAGCCCTTGGCTTGATTGGCCCAATGACATCTATTCCCCAAGCAACAAATGGCCAGGGTGCCCGACATAAGATGCTGCTCTGAAGGTGGCGCATGGATTAGGTCTCCATGTATTTTACACTTATGACACTTCCGGAAGAAACCGAAAAAATCTTTCTCCAAGGTCATCCAACAATATCCAGCCCGTAAGATTTTCTTTCCGAGGACGTAACTATTCATGTGGGGGCCGCATACTCCTGAATGGACCTCGCCCATGATCCTTTCGGCTTCTTTGGCGTCTACACATCTTAACAGATTTAGATCGGGAGTCCTTTTATACAGTACTTCCCCACTTAGGAAGAAACTGCTGGCGAGCCTTCGGATGGTTCTCTTTTGGTCTCCGTTGGCCTGCTCGGGATATTCTCTTGTCTTCAAAAATATTTTAATATCATGATACCATGGTTGGACATCGGGTTCTACTTCGACCGTGTTGCAATAACTATGCCTTTCCTTGATTTGGATCTCCAATGGGTCTATGCGAACATTACCCGGATAGGGCAGCATTGCAGCTAAGGTGGCCAGCGCATCAGCTAACTCATTATGGCACCGAGGAATATATCTAAACTCGATGTCTTTAAATCGCTTACTAAGATTATCCACATGCTGTCTATAGGAAAGGAGTTTAACATCACGAGTTTCCCACTCTCACTAAGCTTGCTTAATGATCAAGTCGGAGTCTCCCATGATCAATAACTCTTCTACATCCATGTCAATGTCCATGTTCATGCCCATTATACAAGCTTCATATTCGGTAGTATTGTTTGTGCAGAAGAAATGGAGGCAGGCCGTGGCAGGGTAGTGTTGCCCTGTGGGTGAAATCAAGATTGCTCCTATCCCAATACCTTTCACATTGGCTGCTCTATCGAAGAACATTTTCCAGGTGCTAGCGCCTTCCGAGATTATTTCGACGGAGTTGATTTCTTCATCCGGAAAATAAGTGCTCAAGGGTTGGTATTCATCATCAATCAGATTTTCAGCCAGATGGTCGGCCAATGCTTGAGCTTTCATAGCTGTGCGAGTGACATAGACAATATCGAATTCTGTGAGCAAGATTTTCCATTTTGCTAATCTCCCGGTGGGCATTGGCTTTTAGAATATGTATTTCAAAGGATCCAGGCTCGTGATGAGGTAGGTGGTATAAACCTGGTAACAGTATGTTCCCCAGGGTGTAGTGAAGGCTGTCTTTTCTACATCTTCTTCATCCATCAACACCTGGTGATATCCGGCATAGCAATCGACAAAAGACTGTACCTCGTGTTTGGCACAATTGTCAACTAGGATGTGTATGTTCGGCAATGGAAAATTATCTTTGGGACTGGCTTTATTCAGATCCCGGTAATCGACACATACTCGGACTTTTCTGTCCCTTTTAGGCACCGGAACCACATTGGCCAGCCAGGTGGTGTATTGGACCACTAGGATTACTCCGGCCTTTAGTTTTTTAGCGACCTCTTCTTTGATCTTGTTACTCATGTCTGTTTTAAATTTCCTCTGCTTTTGTTGGACAGGTGGATGACCGGGGTATGTTGGCAATTTATGTACGACCAAGTCCATACTTAGTCCGGGCATGTCGTCGTAGGACTAAGCGAATACGTCTTTGAATTCAAATAGGAGTTGAATCAAGGCGTCTCTAGTCCTTTCATCTGTGTGGACGCTTATCATGGTTTCTCGAATTCCTTCTTCATTGCCCAAGTTAACGGGTTCCGTTTCGTTTAAGTTTGGCTTAGGCTTATTCTCGAACTGTTCCAATTCTCGATTTATTTCCCTAAAAGCCTCTTTTGCGTCATATTCCTGTTCTTGATTCATTATTTCGAGGTTAGACGACGTATTAAGATCAGAGCACGAAGTCCGCAAGCATGTCATGTTTTTTAAAGCCGCAATATTAGAACTGAAAAAATAAGAAATTAAACAAAAATCAGAAAGAATAGTAGACGATGAAATTTTGATTTCATTTCATTGAATTTGAACATAGGAGGGTTTACATCGAAATTTAAAGGCAAGAATTTAAAAACATGAGTTACACCCTCAAATAACTCATAGTGCAGAAAGGATGGAAAAAGCTGAACTACCGGGACTCCCGCCGGACAGGGAATGGAGTAGCCTCCCAGTTTTGCAACTTGGCATCAAACCCCATATAATGTACTTCGGCAGTGCTGGAGCCCTCTCCTGGTTGGACCATATGGGCCTCATACAACATTTGCCTCATTGCTCCGCATATTTCTTCTGATGTGAAAACCTCTTCCTCTTCCTTTACGTATTTTGGCTTCGCAAATGATGCGGTGATGTGTGGGATCGGCTGAGGCAATACCCAACCATTTTTCTTGCGTTGGTTAGCCCTTTGTTCATCGTCGGGGGTAGCTTGAAACTCTATGCCAAAAAAATTTTTATTGGTAGGCAAAGTGACGGGTTCTTTAATGCCTTGCAAGGACACCCCGAGCCCTTTTCCGGGTGTGTATCCATGTTTGATCATGTCTTTGGCGACCATAATTGACGCGTTTGATAGGAAGGGTTGAGGGAACGGGGTTCCTTCCCCATGCTGGTCCGCAACCACAATCTCGAAAGCCTGGTAGACTATGTGCTCGCTGCCCTCTCTTGCTTCCAGGCATGGGGCTAATGGGTCCCTGTAAATAGATTGCTCGTCTTCCCCATGGACCACGATTTCCTGGTCCTCATATTTGAACTTAACCATCTGGTGGAGAGTAGATGGAACTGCCCCTGCCGCATGGATCCAAGGCCTTCCCAAGAGATAATTGTAGGAAGTATCCATATCCATGACCTGGAATGTCACTTCAAAATCTACAGGGCCGATTGTCAAGACCAAATCAATCTCCCCGATCGTGTCTCTCTTGATACTATCGAATGCACGGACGCACACATTGTTGGGCCTGATTCTTTCAGTCCCGATCTCCATTCTTTGTAAGGTCGATAGAGGGAAAATATCAACCCCAGATCCACAGTCCATCATAACTCTCTTCACTTAGTAACCTTCACATTTAACAGTTAGGTGGAGAGCTTTGTTGTGGGTGGCCCCTTCCGTGGGCAAATCATTCTTGTTGAATGAAATCCGGTTGACCTCAAAAAATAGTTCTGCCATCCTTTCCATTTGCTCGACTGTGGTGTCGGCCGGAGTGTGTGCTTCGTTGAGGGTTTTGATCAGGATCTTCTGATGCTCGTTTGAATTTACCAGCAATGATAGAAGTGAGACCTGGGTGAGGGACTTTCTGAGCTCCTCGATTATGGCGTATTAAGAGGTTTTCATATTCTTGAAGAATTCTTCTGCCTCTCCGGCACTGATCGGCCTTTTGGGCGGAAAGCGTTTCAGCTTGCTTTTGTTTAGCTCTTCCGGGTCGAGGTATTTCTCTGAAGAGTTTATATCGCATGTTTCCCCAGTAATCTCTTTCCCTTTGTATGTCACCACCGTCCTGCGGTAATTCCATGGGATGGCAGTAGTACTCTTCATGGGAGTTTGCAACGCGCGGCTAATAACCACGGGCTCATTCAGCCTGGGTGAAATTATTTTCCCCCGTGCCGCATACGTCCCGTTCGGGACAAACATTTTTGAGCCATTCCTTATTGCCTTGTTGAATTATAACCTTTTGGGAGGACTCAACACATTTCGTTCCTTCCTGTGTGCCTTGGGTATGTAAAGGACAGTGTCTTGAGATGGTCCCTTATTTGTTCCAGCCTCAACCTTTTCCGTGACCTGGGGGACGGGGTTACTCTTTCTCATCTCCTTGAATGGTTTGGGTGCCGCCTTGGGTCTTCTTTCTGCAACTGTGATGGCGATGATGGCCTTTAGATCCGGATCGAAATCCTGGTCCTCGCAAATCATACCGATGACAGGCCCATGATTGTGAGCGGGCAGTGGATTGTTCGTCACATTGGGAGCTTCTTCGTCCCTTAAAACCACTTTCTTTTGTTCTATAAGTCTTTCCAAGGCCCTTTAGAGGGTCCAGCAATCCTCCGCATCGTGCCCTTCTTCTCCGGAATGGTAAGCACAACTGGTACCCCGTCTATATGATGGTGATTGGGGATTCTGCCCGTTTGGAGGTACGGGTTGCAGGAGTCCCATCTGGGCCAACTTTGGGAAGAGGCTGGAATACGGCTCTCCGATGGGAGTAAAATTAAGTCTCCTTGGTGGTTCTCGGGGATAGGCATTGTACGGGTAGCTGTTTTGAGGAAGGCGTTGATTATATGGAGCTGGGGGACGATGGTTATTTTTTGGGGGTGGAGTTCTATTCTGATTGTATTGTTTTTGCGGTCTGGGATGTGGCTGAGTGTTCATTAACGCATAGGGAAAAGGGGGCAAAGCATAAGCTGCATCTTGGTGAGGATAGTAATGTTGGTAAGCTTTGGGAAATGGGCGTGGGTATTGTCGAGGCTTCCTGACATCGGAAACCATCATGGCCCCTTCTTCTTTCTTTTTCCTGTTGGCTGCGACCTCGGATCCGTTTTGGATGGCCTGAGAGGTTGCTCTTATGGCAGATTGGCTCAGGATACGACCAGGTTTTAGACCATTCTCCACCATTTCTCCAATTATACTTGCTTCCGCGAATGGTTTGCCCATGAAGGACATCATATTTTGGAAGTAATCAGCTTCATGTGCTTGTAGAAAAACGCTGACCATTTCAACCCATATGTGCTCTCTGAAGCTCTCTGAGGGTTTCTTTTTTAGATTAGATAGTGAGTTACTATCGGGAGCGATGTCCACATTGTATTGGAATTGCCGGACAAAGTCCCGTGCCAAGTCATCCCATATGTGCCAGTAGGATATATCCTGGTCCATGTACCATTCTGATGCAATCCCCGTCAATATTTCTCCAAAATATGCCATGAGAAGTTCCTCCTTCCCACCTGCTCCCCTGAGCTGGTTGCAGTACCTTTTCAGATGGGCTATGGGGTCTCCATGTCTGTTATATTTTTCGAACTTGGGGGTTTTGAACCCGAGAGGCAGATGGACGTGCGGGAACATGCACAAGTCTGCATAGGAGACACTTTTCTGCCCGCTCAGCCCCTGTATATTTTTGAGGCTCTGTTCAATACTCTTCATTTTTCGAGTTATTTCTTCGTTCTCAAAGCTTTTCTTATGCACATGATGCAGATAAGCGTTCCTACTAGGGATCCGGCATGAGGTTTTTTTATTCTAGGTTTAAACCTGGGGTTTTGTTCTAGACCAGGCTTACCCGAGCGGACAGCTCGAGCTGAGGTCGGGGCAGCGTACCGGGAATACAGAAGCTTCACAGGCTTTGCAACTTATCCGTACCTCGTTCTAAAATTTGGATATGACTCTAATAGAAAAGAAGTCGCACGAAGTGCACGCTTCCCAGATGATTTAGAAGACTCAGAGAGAAGAGGTTTTTGGCACAATTCAGATAATATCAAAGCGGTAAAAAGTGACATTTAGCACATTATTAGGCTCAAACACGTAAAAATCAAACAATCATGAAAGCCAATCATAATAGATAGGCAATTTGTATGGTTTCTCCCTTATCGGAAATTTAAGAAGAAGATGTTCAATTCCATTTTCAGAGTGGAACCCTATCAACTTTCTAATATAAGTAAAGCCTTCCAAATACGGAATAGAGAGTGTAAATTGTTTAACTTCTCTTTCATGAAGGGTTAAAATGTGGCGCATAATATTTGCAAAGTAACTTGTTTGGTTTATTTTCCAAAGTGTTTGATCAAGAGTTAATTGTGGAAGTCTATACCATTTATATCTCCATTTCCTTGATAAGATGCTTGTTCTCACAGCATCTGGTAAAGGCAAACGTATCATAATATCATCAAGTTACTTTGTTATAAAACATTGAAGAGTCCATTATATTATGTAACAAAATATATTACTGTCACAACCCAAACTACCATGTCGTGATGTCGCCTATCGTGGTACTAGGCTAGCCGACTCATTACCAAAAAAATAACGTGATATTTCGTTCCAAAGCTAATTTCAAGGTATTTCATAGTAAAACTTCAATAAGAAATTCAAAACAATTGAAAAGTGCGGAAAGAAAAGTTTGACATCGGGTATCACTAGTCATGAGCATCTACAGTATCTGTCTAATAATACTAAGACCAATACAGTCTGAAATGCAAATACAACATCTATAGAAAAATAAGAGGGAGAAGAGCAGGGTTGTGATCGCCATCCAGCTACCTTACTAACTCCAATAGATCCGCGACGGATGAAACCAACACAAGGTGCAGGGAGTAACGTGAGTATGCCTACTCAGTAAGTAACAACAGTAAATAGAGACTAAGCAGTAGTGACGAGTAGTAAAATACATAAAGTCCACATCAGGAAATCTCAGTAAAATACAATATGCTTATAGATCAGTAGTTAAGTCAAATTATCTCGTTTAAAAATCCATTTCCGGTGAAAATTCAGTTAAATATATTTTTCAACAGTTTCAACAAAGACTCAATGCAATGAACAGTTAAAATGATGAAATCATAAACAGCCCCTCGGGAAAAACATCAATCATATACAGCCCCTCGGGCAAGCCTCACAGTCACTCGTAAACAGCCCCGCGGGCATACCTCACAGTCACTCGTAACAGCCCCTCGGTCATAACTCACTATCGCTCATGCCTCCCAGTCACTCAGCAATAGATTGCTCGCACTCAATAGGTACCTGTGTTCACTGGGGGTGTGTACAAAATCCGGAGGGGATCCTTCCGCCCAAGCGCTAAATCAAGCCAAATCATGGCATAAATCACTCAGGCCCTCGGCCAATATCAAACATGTCGCGGCGTGCAACCCGATCCTATAAATATCCTCATAAAAATCAGGCTCTCGGCCTCACTCAGTCATAAACCTCCAAGCCACTCGGGCATTTAAGTAAAAACAGGGAACTCAACCCAAAACAACTTCCATATCCATCAAAACAGAGTAATAAAACTGAGTTATGCAGTAAACATGTTTAATCATGACTGAGTATAGATTTTCAATCAAAAACAGTGAGATGATAGTAAGAAAAAGGCCCCTAAGAGTCCAAACAGTACTGGCACAAGGCCCAAACATGGCATTTAGCCCAATTTATAGAAACTCTTTCTAAAATGCAAGGATATTATACAGTTTCAACAAAATACGCAACTCTACGGTTTCTACGGGACGGACCAAGTCACAATCCTCAGCGGTGCACGCCCACACGCCTGTCACCTAGCATGTGCGTCAATTTACAATCGTTACTTATGTCAAACGGGTCAAATCTCGATTTACAATGGTGAAGAATGGGCCAAAATTTGCAAAGTGTTCTATTTATACATTCTGCCCAAGCATTTCTCACATGCGGTCAAAAACACGCACCTGCAGTCTCGCTTCTTTGAAAAATCACCCGCATCTTCGGAAAATCACTAAAGCCCCAACTTTGCACCTGTGCTCGATATCCACATCTACGACCACACAGGTGCAGAAATGACCTCGCACTTGCGGCATTGCCTGACCTCACCTCTTTCGCATTTGACGGGCAGCAGCTCGCTTTTGCGGGCTCGCAGGTGCACACACCCACTCGCACCTGCGATTCTCTTCAGACCAACAAAATCCCGCACCTGCGATCACCTTCCGCGCCTAAGACCCTCGCACCTGCGGCTCCCCTTCTCAGGCGCGGAAAAACACCAGCAGTTCAAAACACTAGAAAAACAACACTTCCTACTCAAAAATCCAATCCGTTAATCACCCGAAACACACCCGACGCCCTCGAGACCTCAACCAATGATGAAAAAAGGTACTATACTAGTATACGAACTAAGTCGAGCCTTCGGAACACTTAAAAGACGCAAGAAATACTTAGGCGGTGAAATAAATGTTCATGTTGATGCTTCGGAAAAGATTGCAGATGCTACTGCTGCTACTAAAGAAAGGTTCATTTATAATAACTTTACTATTTACAAAATCATAAAAAAAGAGGAAGTGTTCTGCCATGAATCTATTATTTACTTGGATAGACAAACACACTCACATATACATGTTCTCACTTTTATTTATTTTTTAATTGATTTAGAATCTTATTTTCTGTTGACTTAGTTTTTTTGTTTCCTTTTTGTATTTTCTTTAACTTTTTAATTTTACAAAGAGTTCTGTCAGGATTCAGGAATTTATTTTAGTGCATAATAATAAAGGGTTTTAAAATTGTGGGCGGATAAGGTTAAAGAAGCTAGTCCATGAGAGACGGATGCAGGTAGGTAGCCGTAAAACAGCTGTAACACTAGTAGATGCTAATTCTAGCATTTTTTTTGCTTAGTTCTTCAATTTAGATTACTGAAAGTTATTATTATAGATTTTGGTAATTTCATTTGAATTCAACATATGGGAATACCGGGAAGGGGAAAATGTTAATACATTTTGTATCGTGATCCATACAAGATTTGGGGATAATAGAAGTCATATAGTTGTTTTCCCCTGTATCTTTTTGAAATTGATTGTCCCTGTACTCTTTTTGAATGGCCACATTTCTTGCAGCTGCCACAAACTTATTCTTGGACTTAAAATCTAAAGGATAACAAATTATTTAGTAGTAATTCTGCCTAGTATGACCTTTTTATATGACAACGATCGCATTGCAGTATAGGTCCTCTTTTTAGGTTTCCAATTGCTTCCTTTGGCAGTATATATTTCCATTGGCTACTCTTAGACTTTGATGTCCTCACTGCAAGTAAGACATGTCTTCATGGGGCATGGTTGTATGAGTCATTTAGTTCCATGAGGAATTGAAATGGCCTCTAAGACTAAAAGTGCTCCAGAAACCGTCAGTGGCCACTGTCACACCTCCTTTTTCACCGGTGAGGGGAATAAGGGTATTTTTTCCAATTAAAGTGATATTGTTCGATTTTGGGACTTATTATTATTTCAGAGTAGCCACCCGAATTTTCGCGATGCTCCGAGACACCGTTTTGTTTTAAAATCCCAAACCGAGGAAATTTTGTCTCTATTTTAAATTGTCTGCGACCAGAAATCCGAGTAAGAAATTCTGTTAACCCGGGAGAAGGTGTTAGGCATTCCCGAATTCCGTGGTTCTAGCACGGTCACTTAGCTATTAATATTTGGTGGCCTAGTTATCTAATCATCTACATATTCTAATCCTATTGTGCTTTTTAACCTTTTTCAATTCTTAGCCGCTTCTAATATTTATGGATTTATCTTGAAACAAGTCACGATGGCGTGCACTTGTTTGTTTTTGGACATATTGCAATTACGCCATATGAAAGGCACCCGTAATTGCAACACGCGATTTTAATATAATTTGAAGTTGAAGAAGGGGACATGAGTTGTCGCACCCGAGTGTAGATTACGTAGTCAGGACTATGGTCGTGACAGTTTTATAGTGCCTATTTGAGGTGATATTTGATTATTCTTTATGTTTTCTATTTGAAGGAACATTTTAGTTTTAAAATCGATTAGGACGTTTGATGAATTTATCTTGGACAAGTTACGATGACGTACACTTGTTTTTGAACACATGGTAATCACGTCACATGAAATGCACCCGTGGTTTCTATATGCGCTTTATTAGTTGTTTGGAGTGAGGGTCGGGGGCATGAGTTTTCACTCCCGAGTGTAGTTTATGGTAATTTGAGATAATAGTTGATTTTTTTCCCAAATTTCAACCTAAAGATGTATTTTTCAACCTAAAGGATATGTGGAAGATTGTTTAAGCTTAAATTCTAAAGGACACAAATCTTGGGTTATGGCCATATTTAGCCCAAGTTATCATTTGACTCTTTTGGCCAATCCTAATTTTTGATAATTTATAGGGAGGTCACTAGTTTAGAAAATCCAACTAAATCCTGATAATCTTTACTTTTCAGTCTGATGAATAAACAGGAAATATGGTAATCAAAATACATATTCCTTCATACATACACTTATGAGCATAACACAACGGATTTTCTATTTTTAGGCGACCTAAACATAAATAAAAAATACTCATTAATTTTGAAATGGGTTGGCAAGGCAAAATCATGCTACTTTTCAGAACTCATATGATTTCTAGCAAAAGATCGAACCACGGGCAATCTTATTAATTTTTGAGACAGTGATTCTTATCAATTTTAAAACAACTTGATCTCATGTTTCTAAAGGCTTAAATTTCACACATGTATACATTGATTTTTCGCAGATTTATAAGACACGAAATAGACGGAAGATAATCTACTGACTTTATTTATGTCGAAACTCTAACTGAAATTTGAGGCGAACATTTTCGAGATCCAGCGAAGTGTTTTTTTACAGATTTCACATACGTTCTTTGCGAAATGTCATTTTCAGAATAGATAGAATGTAAATTCGAATTTTTTAGGAAAAAAAATGAGTAAAACTGAAATTAAGTGTACAGTCCAGTCCTTATTACAACTAAAAGTATATATAAAAAGCTGTAATTATGCTATTACATTGTTCTTAATTAAATATAAAAATTCTAATAATAAGAATAAAATAAAAAGAACAAGGTTAGTTGCTGCTCCTGTGAAAGCCAGCAATTCATGCTTTTAAGATCTGTGTTCTTCAGCTTTTAGTCCCAACTGGACCATACAGAACTCATAAGCACTGTAAAAGAATGAATTTGATCATTACAGAGATCAGATTCGACTCTTTACATGCTGATCCCATAGTGACATAAGATCTAAGTCGTCCAAACCAACATATATAAGCATCTTATGGGGGTGAATTTGACCATTAAAGGGTCAGATTCACTATCCTTCAATGCTAGCTAATGACTCTATTATGACTTCATGGATATAGAATTAATCACAAAAGCCTTTAAGAGCTAACTTTACTGTTATAATCACAAATAGATGAACCACCAGGTTTTGACAAGTAATCACATGTTCACCAGAAAGAAAGGCAACATGTTTTATGCATTTTTTTTCTCAAATTGAATATGACTATAAGAACGAGTCTAATTCAAACCTAGAGATGCAACCTTGTTTGACATTTTTAACAACCATACCAGTACTTCAACCAGTATTCATTTGGACACTTTGACTATTCTTGGCCTTTTTAGAGAATGAATCAGACCATACAAGGGTTCAGATTCTTTACTCTACAGCCCTTCTTAACTACATGTTGTATACCCTTTAAAGGANCTGACCATAGAGAAGGTAAGATTCTACACCTTAGTGCAACTTTATTTTTTAATATAGAACTATGAGTATTTACCATATTTATATACATTTGGCCTGAAATATATAGAATATTTCAGCAAAGAAATACCAACAACAAAACAGTATTTATCACATTCACAGGTTCATTAATATGCAAATAAACATCTATACAGTCACATTTACATAAAGCAGAAGAGATAACCTCATTCATCAATAACAACTAGTTTAGCAGGGAGAAGAAGAAGAAGATTCCAGTTCAAGAAATTTCATTAAGAAAAGATGAGTTAATACATACCTTTTAAGAGAGAAACAACAAAGATACTTGACCAAATAAAGGTCAAGTATGAAAATGAACAGCAAGAAGGAAGAGAGATCAGAAACAGCAAACAGAAACCCTAAAGAAAACCAAACAGTGCAGCAAGAATACACCCAGAAATCTTGAGTATGAATGTTTGAAGGAAAACTTCCAGAAACCCAAAATTCAGAAAAGAGAAGATAGCAACTGAACTAGGCCATCTACCTATGAACTTGTTTTCCAAAAGGAAATCATATTTTTCTAATAGTACTCTTCTTTTTCAAAACCTTTTAAGTGGAAACAGTATTTCTGAATAGGAAGGATTCTGTATTCCAGCAGCTCAAAAGTGTAAAAAATGTAACCCCTTCATCTCTAAAAAGAGGGTCTATTTATAGGATATTTGGGAATGGGATATTCTTTTTAATATTCCCTATCCAAAGCTGAAAAACAACACTCAATAGTACATAGGGCAGCTGTCAACCCTATCTTTGGGACTGCTGCTCCTATTCTAGAACTTTCCTCTTTAGAAAAATACCCTTTTAACCTTAAGAGCCTGATTTCCTAAACTGAGTTACCTAATGTACCCCTTAGGGTCCCTGAATTTACCATTAGGTAACCAGGGTTAAGTTGCTTGAGTTATCTATTAATTTGAGTTCGTTGATCCCAATTAGTTACTTTAGTTCTATTAGTTGTTCTTAACTATGGTTAAGTTAATTAATTAAAGGTTAATGTATTAAGTTCCTATTAGTCAACTAGGTTTATCTTGTTACTTAATGTAAATCAATAAATTTAATTCCTTAACCTAAGTTAACTGATTTAGTTTAATTAAGTCAACTCAATTACCTAAAATCAGAAACTTAACTAATTATCAAGCCTAGGTTAAAATGATTTGTTTTAGTTAATTAGTCGTAAACTAACTACCTTAGGCAGATTTTAAGACATAGTTAGTTGTTTAAGAGACTATTAGACTAGGTAAATCTATTAAACAAGTGATTATGGGAAATTATTGTTAACTAAATTAGTCTCGATAACTCTATGTTAAATCATGACCAAACATTGTTTTAGAACTGAGTTTTTAGCCTAATTGGTTGATTATTTTTCTAATTATTAACTGATTTTAAGTTGTTTAGGATTTTGGTTGATTAATGAGAGTTAACTAAGTTGTTTAGACTTAGTCAGTTTTC
>ML332150.1:2511-46679 GCA_005239505.1 Nicotiana paniculata
CCGAGAAAGAATTCACCAACGGGGGAAACCAAACCTTAGACCTTTATTATCATTATTTACAACACATTGTTAGTAATTGCTAGTTTATTATTATTTTCAGTAGAATGAGTAAAACATAACCAAGTTATATTAAAAAGTCTTGAGAGAATTGATTAAGTAAAAGTTGCGTATTCTGACGAATTAATTGATACGTAAATTCCCTGTGGGATCGACTCTGGGCTTAATACCCCGGATTATATTTGCAACGCCCGCTTAGTCTTTTATTAGACATAGTTGAGCGTGATCACATACTCTCTTGCCATGTTTTCAAATGACTCATTAGTTATTAATGATGTTTTTTGCTATTTTTGAAAATTGAGGCTTGATCAAGAGGATTCTTACATGATGAACCTGGTTCATCAGTGCTGGTTCATCTGAAAGGCGAGGTATGTGTTCTCTACTATACACACTTTGAAATATTAATAGTTAATCATGAGCAGAACTCTACCTAATCAAAATCTTTTCACAATCTATCCTTATCCCATTTTTGAACCAGTTCCGTCTACACTAAGACTCCAATTAAGACTAAACCGCCTAGAACCTAGGGAAGCAGTAACCATCACTGATAAGTTGCAGAGGTGATAAGACCTCCATTTGACCCAAAAAGGCTGCCGTTATATATTAATTACCTCCTCCTTTTAAAAACCCCCATCATCACCTCTAGAATTACTCACCAACTCTACAACCGTCGAAACCCTTCCATCTTCCTTGCCCTCGCTCTCAATCCATAATCTTCTTCTTCCATCTTAGATCAAAGATGAGTAATACTTCGGACAAACCTCGTTCTCCACCACCTATTACTCCATCTTCGACCTCTTCTACACCTCCACCACTTAGTCATATTCCGTCTCAACCCAATTCCACTATTCCTCAACCTAGCCCCAGTCCGAAACCTAGAAAAAGACGGGTTAAAATGCTCGCCAGGAAAACAGTGGCTACAGGTTCTCTCACCAGAAAATTGAATGCCAAATTACAAGCTAGTCAGGTTCAAGAATCAAACAATTCCAGTGATTCATTCAAATCAGCTACTGAGGAAGCAGCAGGATCATCTGATTCTGAACATGTATCATCTCTACCAAGTATCGCCTCTGAGAATGTGTCTGAAATAGCGGAGAACTTAGAAAACAGGTTTGTGCTGGTTGGGTCTGTGAAAAATGTGGAGTTTCCAGAAGTAAGACGAAGAAGTCATACAAATAAAATTGGGGAAGAAATAGAGAAAGAGGGAAGTCGGAGTGAATCAAGGGGAACATGGGAAGAAACTACTAGATTTTCTATTGGTGATATTGAAATAGTAGTATTAGAAGAGGGAGCCAAGTAGTCGGGGGAAATAAATCAAGTGAAGTAGCTGAGGGATTAGTAAATCTAGGAAAATCTATAGATGAACCTGGTTCATCCATTGAGGAGACATTGGAAGATCTTATGAAGAAGTTAGGAGAGAGTTATAAACAGAAGAAGAAAAGGACTCCAAAGATTAAGGGGTCTGAAACTGCAATAGCAAGTAAGAAGAGAAAAGTCACTCCATATACTGGTTCTGAAACTCCTCTTCCAAGAGGAAGAACCACAAGAAGTGCACTTAGGCAGAGTGAGGAGGAGTTACAAAAGGCTTTGAAGGAAAGTAAGAGAAAGAGAGTTGAAAAAGGAAAGGAGAAAATTGTTGAGCCTGTAGAGGCTGTGGAGATTGAGGAGATGGACCTGGTCCATAAAGATGATCAAAGGGCAAAAGTTGAGGTGCAGATCCCCAAACCAAATAAAGACAAGACTTCTTCAAAAAAGTCTGCATTTGTGTCTACTACACCCTCAACTGTAGCCAAGAGAACCAGGTCGACAGTAAAGTCAAAGAAAGTTCAAATTGATGAAGAGGGAGATTGGAGTGCTTATGAAGAAGATGGGACTGCAGGAGAGAAGGACAGTTTGACTAAGTTTGGGAAGCACACCATTATGAAGGGGAGATTGTTGAAAGATTTGGAGGAATCTGGAATGGTCTATCTGATGGATAAGCTAGAGGTACAGGGATGGAAGGACATGGTCCTTCAGCTAGATGGGAGGTTGGCCAGAAGTGAAATAGTTGAGTTCATGGCCAATGATTTAGTCAAGGACGGTAGGGTCTCTAGCCAAGTGAAGGGGACCAAAATTTCATTTGATGCCATAGAATTGGGAGAAGTGCTTGGGATCCCGTCTGAAGGATATGATGATTAAACCAGATAGAGATGGCCCAGCTTGGATGCTCTTCCCACTGCTTTACATATCACCAGAAGGTTCTATGAAAATGAAGAGGAGGTTGAACCAAGGGTGGTCTACAAAAGTGAAATGACGCCTCCTCACAAGGTGGTGTTTGAGTTCATTAACAAGTGCGTACTGCCAAGGCAGGAGAGAAGGCACAGAGAAAATTACATGGACTTAGTTCTCATGGAGTGCCTAGACAGTGGAAAGCAAATCAACTGGCCTTACTTCATCATCCAGCCCCTGGACAGGGTGGTAAACGGTTCCAAGGCTCATGCCATTCCTTATGGCTTCATCCTCACAACTGTACTTGCTCACTATAAGGTGTCTCTTAAGAAGGTAGAAATGGATACAGTCAAGGATCACTTTGGCAAAAACACTCTTCTGGCCTGCGACTATGCTGTCATTGTTCCTGAAAATGAACCTGGTTCATCCAGGAAGACTCCGGTGAATAGAAAAGTCAGAGCACTTGTGCAGGAGGGTGGGGCTAAGGATGCAGAAATTCTTAGGCTGAAGAATCGCCTGGATGAGGTTGAATATGAGAGGGATGCTCTCAGAACTGAGCTTGCCAAAGAAAATGAGAGGAATGAGGGGATTCTTAATGATATGCTATCTCTTCTCCCAGCTAAAAACCCAGCATCCACCCCTCCCAGCCTTAGTAGTCCAGCCTGTCTTCGACTCTCAGTGACCCAAATTAGGGATTTTTCTTGTTTCTTTTGCTCATGATGTTAACTGTTATTGTTTCTTACTGTGGATTATGGTTGAACAATGCTTCTATCAATGGATTTTGCTGGTTTTGCTCATAATCTTGTTTCATTTTCTTTGATAGTTTGCATTCTTGGTTTCCTATTGATAATTAATCCATGATTGCACTTGCAGTTGCCTCAGTGGCCATGAGTACTTCTTAAATATCTGGGACTTTCTAAAAATTGCAACTTTTCGATGATGAAAAAAGGGGGGAAAATGGTCATATGGTCATGTACTATTCTGAACATGTGATATTTATAACCTAATGAACCTAGTTCTTTTCTGATAAACGCTCAATACTCTAAAATGTGTTAATGTTGGATTAAGTTGGTTACAGGCCTAAGCACAGAGTTTATCATTATCAAAAAAGGGGAATTTATTGGCTCAAAAAATTGAATGATTTTGATGATTGACAAAGGAACTTAAAGTTGAACCAGGTCCATCGTTAGCGACATAGTCACATGCAGAGTTAAAGGCATGTGAGGTGCACATGCAGGAGACAAACGAAATATGCGAATTAAAGAGATATCTCCTGATTGAAAAGATTGCAACATAATAAGGAGAAGGACTCCTTATTCAGAAAGAACAGAATCAAAGATAAGGAAGGGTTCGAGGATTTGAGATTAACTAGAACTCTTTCACCAAGGAAGAGTAGCATTAGAACTCTAGTAAATCTCTCGTCTACTAATCCTATATATTGCAGATTATTCTTATTGTACAGGGACGCACAAAAAGCAGAAGCAAAACAAGAATTGATAGAAAAATTAGCAAGGCAATTTTGCAAGCAGTTCGTGTGAGATTTAAGTGTGCGACTCTGAAGCTACTTGGAATAGCTAGAAGAGCCAGTTCCAACTGTTGTCTTTTAGTCTAGTTTACTTGTAGTAGGGATTTCAATTTGTACCTTTTTAGCTTTATCTAGAAGCATTTATAATAGGTACTGAGTGTTCAAGTTATAGGTAACTTGGAGTTTGTCGCAAATAGCTAGAGGCTAGTTTGCCACAAAGGGATTAGAGTTAATCCTAGGTTTACAAAGAGTTTTTGTAAATGTTGTTTTTGCTTAGCGATTTTAGTGGAGTGTTTGGGAAAATCATACTGGAAAGTAGGTCGTGGTTTTTCACGTAAAATCCTTGTGTTCTTTATTTTCTATATTTATTATTCCGTAAATAGTATAGGTTGGAACACATAGAAGAACCTGGTCCTTCTATAACTAGTGCACGCAAAAATCGGACACCACACAAATCATCCTAGAGTCCTCATCCGCAGAGCAGCTATCTCGTGCCTCTGAAGAGGTCAGGAGTTTGAAGGCCTTACTAGACCAAAAGGAGGAGTATTCGGGCGAACTTGTGCANGTGCGATCTAAGTGAGTTGTATTTAAGGCTAGCTAGCATAATTCGGGAGAATATGTCTAGTATATTGTTGTATTACTCGGGATAGAGTTACGACAGTTAGAGTGCTCATGATAGATAGAGAAGACTTAGGCAAATTTATAGCAAAGATAGCGGAAATGATTTTGACAATAGGGTAAATCAAAACCTTAGATCATTCCAATTCTTGTCTACAACCCGTTCATAGTTAGTTCTTAATTATTGCATTTTCATTACGTTATATTTAGTTAGTAAACAGCCAACCTATTACTTAAATATCTCTGAAGATTGAATAAGTGAATTTGTGTGAGTCCAATAGTTGTGATTGATAGGTTAATTCCCTGTGGGATTCGACTCCGGATTTGTTAACCGGAATATATTTGCAGCGACCGCTTTGTCCTTTTTATAAGGCATGGTTGGGCGTGCTCAAATTTTGGCGTCGTTGCCGGGGAGTTAACGGTGTTATTAATTGCAGTTGAAAGAAGTGCAAAAATTCT
Organism: Nicotiana paniculata; assembly: GCA_005239505.1. Classification (NCBI taxonomy): domain Eukaryota; kingdom Viridiplantae; phylum Streptophyta; class Magnoliopsida; order Solanales; family Solanaceae; genus Nicotiana; species Nicotiana paniculata. The sequence goes on from ML332150.1 coordinate 7,379, forward strand.
TAGTGTAGTCAATTTTCTTCAATCTAAACTGAATACATTGAAGTTCTAACATTTGTAGTCTTGGGTGTAACAGGTGCATCTAGAAACTCCTCAAAAACTGGTGAATTGTTCGAAGTGTTATCAGATCCTGAGAAAGTTTTCAAGGCACGTAATCATGCAAAAAAGAAAGGCAAACAGCAACAGAACACAACAAAACAAATCAAACCAGACATGGATAACGAAATAGAAAATCCAAAAAACATGAACAATGGGGATAACGTGAATGACCCGATCGAACAGGTGGTGGTTCCTCTTCTGCCAGAAGCAGCATTTTATGATTGGGTGCAACCTACCACTGACAACTTAGCAACCAAAATTGTAGTCCCGCAGATACAAGCTTATTCGTTCCATATCACAAATAACATGCTTCATTTGTTGCAGAACAAGCGACTGTTCTCAGGGTCATACATTAAAGATCCTCAACAGCATCTGAAGAATTTCCTGTCAATCTGTGCTACGCAAAGACAACATAATGTGACACCGAAAGCAATAAGGCTGTTGTTATTTCCATTCTCAGTGACGGGAGTAGCTCAGACTTGGATTAATTCACCCCCATAAACTCCATCACTACTTGGGAGGAATTAGTCAAGCAATTTGTGAACAAATTCCACCCAGCCAATAAGACTACTCAGCAAATTGATGATATATTGAGTTTCATGTAGAAATGCCATGCACAGAAGTTGTTGTGATGAGACCCATTGCTGAGAAGCTATCTGACCCAGGGAGTTTCACAATTCCATGCACAATAGGCAACTATGCATTTCCTAAGGCGCTGTGTGATTTGGGGGAAAGCATAAACCTTATGCCCCTTGATATCTACAAAATCCTAGGGATTGGAAGAGCTATACCCACGTCCATGTTACTACAGCTGGCTAACAGGATAGTGCAGAGGCCCTCTGGTATTTTAGATGATGTATTAGTGCAGGTTGGGAAGTTTGTGATCTCAACAGATTTTTTCATTCTTGTCTGTCGAGTTGACGAGAAAATTCCCATAATTTTGGGAAGACCCTGGGAGAGCTCTAATTGACTGTGAAACTGGAGAACTCAAAATGAGATTAAATGATGAAGAGATAACATTCAACGTGCAGAAATCTATGCGGCGCCCAAGTGAATTTGTCAATTGCTCACTAATAGATGTCGTGGATGTAATTTCGGAGGAGGAAGATGAGACATTGAACACTAAAATCCCTCTAGCAGCCTGTCTCATGAAACTAGATGAAGCTAATAGAGAAGACTTGGCAGAGTGGATACTTGCTCTCGAAGGCCTAGGTTTTTGGAAAAGGGAGCTCGAATTTGAGCCCTTGCACTTAGAGGAATGAAAAACTCCCCCAGCCAAGTCATCGATAGAAGAGACAAAATTTGGAACTGAAGCCACTGCCATCTCATCTCAGGTATGCATTCTTAGGACCCAACTCGACTTTACCTGTTATTATCTCATCTAGTTTGTTAGATGTGCAGGCAGAACAGCTTTTGCAGGTACTGAGGGAGTGCAAGACTGCAATTGGGCGGACCATTGTAGACATCAAGGGTATCATCCGGCCTTCTGTATGCATAAGATTTTACTGGAAGATGGGCACAAAACTTCTAGAGAACATCAAAGAAGGCTGAATCCCAACATGAAGGAAGTGGTGAAGAAAGAAGTGATTAAGTGGTTAGATGCGGGAATCATATTCCCCTATCTCTGACAGCAACTGGGTTAGCCCAGTTCAGTGTGCGCCAAAAAAGGGAGGTATGACAGTAGTGAAAAATAAGAAGAATGAATTGATCTCTACACGAACAGTCACAGGTTGGCGAATCTGTATGTATTTTAGGAAGTTGAACTTGGCTACCCGAAAAAACCACTTCCCACTTCCATTCATTGATCATATGTTAGATAGACTGGCAGGGAGGTCCCACTTCTGCTTTCTGGATGGGTACTCGGGGTATAATTAGATCTTTATTGCACCAGAGGATAGAGAGAAAACCTTGTTCACCTGCCATTATGGAATTTATGCTTTTTGGAGAATGTCGTTTGGCCAATGCAACGCATCTGCCACATTCTAAAGGTGCATGATGGCTATCTTCACGGATATGGTGGAGGAAATAATGAAGGTTTTCATGGATGAGTTTTCAGTGGTGGGGAATTCATTCGATGATTACCTTAAGAACTTGAGAAGAGTATTGAAGAGGTGTATCGAGACAAATTTTGTGCTCAACTAGGAGAAGTGCCATTTCATGGTACAGGAAGATATAGTCTTGGGGAACTTAGTGTCAAGCAAGGGAATTGAGGTGGATCGTGCAAAGGTTGACGTGATAGCAAAGCTTCCACCACCTACTTCCGTCAAAGCAATCAGGAGTTTCCTTGGGCACGCTGATTTCTAGGAGATTTATAAAAGATTTTTCCAAAATTGCTAATCCCTTGTGTAAATTGCTTGAAAAGGATCATTCTTTTGTGTTTTCGGATGATTGCAGGGTAGCATTTGAGGAATTGAAGAAGAGACTGGTAACAACACCTATCATTGTTGCCCCTAACTGGGAGCAACCATTTGAGCTGATGTGTAATGCAAGTGACTATGTTGTGGGAGCAGTTCATGGGCAGCGAAAAGATAAAATCATGCATCTGATATACTACGCAAGTAGAACGCTGAGTGAAGCCCAGCTAAATTACACTGTGACCGAGAAGGAGATGTTGGCACTGGTGTTCGCATTTGAAAAGTTCAGATCGTACCTGATAGGCTCGAAGGTAATTGTTATACTGATCATGCTGCTCTCATGTACCTAATCGAGAAGGAGGAGTCAAAACCACGCGTGATTCGTTGGGTACTACTGCTGCAAGAATTTGACGTAGAAATCTGTGACCATAAGGGAATGGAAAACCAAATAGCTGATCACTTGTCTAGACTGGAAGGAGCTGAGAATGCGGTTGAGGTAGAAGATATTCTGGAAACCTTTCCAGATGAGCAACTACTAGCCACAAGTCTTGAGGAAGTGCCATGGTATGCAGACTTTGCAAACTATTTGGCGAGCGGTATTATTCCTTATGACCTTTCCTCTGTCCAAAAGAAAAATTTCTTTCGTGATTGCCGCATGTATTATTGGGATGAACCTTATCTGTTCAGGATTTGTATTGACAACATGATCCGGAAATGTATTCCCGAGATAGACCAGTCTTCTGTTTTGCAGGCATGTCATGGGTCACCATAAGGTGGGCATTTCGGGGGAGTTAGGTCAGATGTGAAAGTCTTGGAGGCAGTCTTCTATTGGCAAACAGTGTTCAAAGATACACATTTGTGGGTAAAGGGTTGTGATGAATGCCAGCGAACCGGGAATATTTCCGCCGACATGAGATGCCAAATGTTTACCTTGAAAATGGTAATTACAATTATATTTGATTATGTGGTTCTAAGAATATGTGATCTATTTTAATACCGGTTGATTAGCCAGTAGATGCTGAATGTGAAGCGGGGAAACGAAATAAGAACAAAGGGAAACAAGATTATGGAAACCGAGCAGCAGAGAGATCGGTCTCGAGGGTGGTCGGTGAGCGCCTCGAGGTCGAGATTTAGAAGCTTGACAATGGGCTATCGATAACTATATAACAATACTGAAGGCCTTAAGAGTGACCTATTTATGATCAATAACAAGTAATAAACGAAGAATAACTCAAGAACACAATAAATGAGAAGCAATAAATTAATGGAGCAATTGTATAGAATGTTTGTAGTTAAAGGGCAGAGGATGTTCTTGTTCTTGTATATTGAGTATCATGTGTGTTACAAAGTGACAAGGGTCCCCTTTATATATGAGGGGGAATCCCAATATAGTATATGTGTAATTAATACAAAGAGATATGACTGGTACAGTCAATTTAATGCCATGGTACGGGCTTGTACTATTTTGTGTACTTTGTCAGCTTTAACCACGTGCCCCTCAGATGTCTCCCACCTTTCCATGTCGATCTTCGGTTTGCACTGCCTCAAGTTCGAGGGCCTTCGATATGACCCTCGATGTAAAAACTCGAACCTTCAAAGCTTCTGAGCATCGTAGTGATCGTAAAATCGGGCTCTCGGCGTATATAGATGGCGTTTCTTAGAATGAAGAGATAAGAAACGGTCTTGAATTTTGCCTTTTTGATGCTCCTATTATGACGTCATTCCTTTCAGAGAATTAAATGAAGAGACATGAAAAGCTGCGCTAAGGTCGATGTCAAACACAATTCTCGAGAAGCCCATGAACTGTCACGATTTCGACCCTACCGCTTCAAGCATTCCCAAAAGAGCCTCTATAAATGCTACAATCTCTTGCCTTTCATAGTTTTTCATATTCTTCATCTTCTCCAAACCTTCAAATTTAGCTAAGTGTTTTCCATTTCTATCTTTTTCCTGTGTATGTTTTCTCGTCTTCTCGTTTCAAAACTCGATTATTATCATGGCCAAAACTTCAAAAATGGTTCCACAAAAAGAGGGAGCCGCCTCCTTGTCACTTCCGTCCAAGAGCAAGTCCAAAATTCCTCCTACTATCGAACAATGCATCCCATTCCCTTTTGACACCATTTTCGACTTCACAATAGAAAAACCACCTTCTACCCCGGGCCGATGCAAATCCATGTCTCGATACATAAGTGTAGTATCGGATATAGAGAGGGTAAAAATTGATTGCCTCTGTAGGGAGGCGGCTCGAGTAGATATTCCTACGGTTGATGAGAGCATAGTCACGCACAAGGTCGGCTTCCTTAGTGTATATACATATCCCTTCACCTTAGGTCCCGTCGATTCTTCTTCTCCACCGATCGACCCAGTGATTCTTGATTTTTGCCATCAGTACCGAGTGACACTCAGTCAGATTTATCTTTCTTTTTGGAGGATCGTATACATGTTCTGGCATATTTCCAATATGGTCGAGGAAATGACTTTTACGCTCGACCATTTTATTAGACTGTACAGCCCTCGCCTCTTCCGCGGGGGCCTGATTAAACTGCATCACCGATCCACCAAGGCGTCCCTCGCCTGTATTGACGAGGATAAGTATCGGGAGTGGATGAGCCGATTCATCAGAGTCAGAACTTCGGACGTCATCCCCGCCGATAGACTGTCGTTCCCGGAGGAGTGGAACATGAAACGTAAGTACCCTCATGTTAATTATGCTTTAACACCTCTTTTTTCTTTCTAATAGTTCTGAATATTCTTTCTTTTGACTATGCAGCCACTGTCTGGTTTCCCGGTGCGGTCCAGGACCTTCCGTGGTGGATCATGCTTTTGGACTCCGCCTTCCCATATAACAAACGCGTGTGGCGTGAGCTGGCTAAGACAAGGTGGCAGGAAAAGAACCATGGTATGCTATAGTTTCCATTTGTTTTCTCATTCTTTGCAAGAACTTTCGATGATGGTGTTTTCTAATATAGCATGTTTGTGCAAGCCTCGATGAAGGCGTGCTTATGAGACCGCCTCCACCTGGTGAGGAAGGGGCCGCCAAAGATAAGAAAAGGAAGAAGGAGGCCTCGGTGGAGTCTCTAAAATCAAATGGGACAAAGCCTCGGAAGCCCAAAAATGATGCCACGGTCTTGTCCTCAACGATCGCTGAGAGCTTGCGGGCCGAGGAAGAAAGCGATGACGCCTACCCTTTGGTACAAAGGGAGAAACGAAGTGCTGATGCTTCGAGAGCTGTTTGGCACTCTTCTGCTGAGCTAGAGGTGATCGATGTGGACCCGTCGTGTGTAGAGAAGACCCTCGAGGAGGGTTTGGGCGCGGTCCCCGAGATGCTCATCGGACATGGCACAGTCTGTGGTGAGGAGCTCGGAGGGCTTGCTACTGGAGCTTTCCGGGATCGGGAAGAAACCTCTATAGAGGCCGATGCCGCCGGAGGATTTCACTCAGGCCCGTCGTTTTCTCCGGGGGAGATATGTGATGCTCAAGTTAGGGGTGTTTCTGGTCTAGAGACCTCTCGTAGAGAGGATGAGGCGTTCGGTGACTATTTCAAGGGGGTTGACGAGAATACCGATGTTGATGCCCCAGTTGCTCTCGAAGAAGCCGAGAGGCTCCAAAAGCAGGTGACTTTTGAGAAGTAATATTTTATTTTTAGATCTTCTATTCATGTTTTCTAATTTCCCTTTTTTGTGTTGCAGGTCAAGAAGCTGTATGACCAAACCTTCTCCAAGATGCAAGATGAGTTGACTCATCGTGAAGAGGAGCTTGAGAAGCTCATCTCGGAGTCTGTCGAGCTGAAGGCTCTATGTGCTCGAAAGGAGGAGGAACTGACCAACCTCCGGGCCAACTCGGAGAGAGCACTTGGGGAGAGGGCTGATCTTACCGAGCAGGTATGCTGGTACCCACACTTTTATCTCAGTTGCAATGTCTTGTGCTGACCGACTTATTTTCTGCTTTTTAGATTAACCAGAAGGACGCCCTGGCGAAGCGGCTTCGAGAGGAGGTTGCGTCCAAGGATTCCGAAGTCCTAGAGCTGGCTCGGCTGAATGATATTGCGGCTACAGAGAGGGAGGTGCTTCGGGGGGAGCTATCCTTGGTCCCAGACCTTCTCCTAGGTGCTGAGGAGGAGGCTGTTGCACAGTCTACTGACAAGTCTGAGGCTGTTGAATATGTCTCCTCCTATAAGAGAGATGATTCTTCTGCGAATGATCGGGCCAGGGAGATAGCTGAGAAGGCTGAGCTAAAGTTGGCTCAAGCAGTTTCTTATGTCCGTATTCAAGCCAGGAGAAAAGCCCTCAAGGAAGTGAGTGCTAAGGGCGTCGATCTTTCTGCTGAGATCGAAGAAGCCAGATCCTTAGAGAAAGAAAAGGAAATGTCGACAATGTCGGACGGGAGCTCTAAAAGTGGCTCGGACAGCAGCGAAGGTGAAAAGTAGACTCTCCTGTTTATTCTTATTTCTTTTCTTTCTGCATATGGGACCCTCGGGGGAATCTTTTGTATGAAACACCTCTGTAAATATATTTTTTGAAATAGAATACCGTTTGTCACATATCGCACAAACTTTATCTCGTAATGCTTACGCACCAATTGACTTTTATGCTTCGATTCTTAGCTCCTCGGAACTCGCACTTGCAATGGTAGATCCCCCCGAGACTGGACGCCTTATCGAGGCTAGGTCGTTATGTGAGATTTGATCCCATGAATGCCTTATGATTGTATCATTTAGGTGACACAACCGTGAAGTGACCGAGGTGGCCCCACCGGTACACTTCCCCAAGGGTTGTGACGGCTTTGTCAGAAATTGAATGGCCTTCAAAGTAGTTGGTTGGTTGTCAAAAATTGAATGGACTTCAAGGGTTGTGACGGCTTTGTCAGAAATTGAATGACCTTCTTGCTCCTTCTTCATTCTAACTCTTGTATATTTGCAAAACTTAGCTTTCCTTTCAACTTTCTCATTCCTTTTTCATTTTTGCGAAAACTGCTTTCATTCCTTCCTACTTATTGCCTCTTGAGTAGTTATGGCTACCGTGCCGGAATCTGTTCACCAAGTAGAGGAAAATTCTTCCTCTACTCCTAGCATGGCCGGTAGTATACCTCTGGCGTATGATGTGACTTCATACTGCTTTTCTCCGAAGAAGGACTTCGCATTAGAGAAACCCTTAGATGCCCCGGGACATGGAGAGCATGCTTCGAGGTTCGTCGATCAATAGAAGAAAACCACCTCGAGGCCGTGAGGAGAGACTGTGGCTGGGGGGAAAATGTGATGCTGCAGATACCCTCGCGAGAAGAGAACGTCATGACTTATGTAGAGGGATACTTGATCGTGTATACGTACCCGTTCACCTTAGGCCCCCTCGACCGACTTGTGCTCGAATTCTGCAAGAGGTACCGAGTCACCCTGGCACAGATTCATCCGTCCTTTTAGCGGATAGTGCTGATGATGAGGTACTTCACCGAAAAGGCTAAGCTCGAGGTTACCCTCAGTCACCTTATTAGATTATACGGGCCTCAGCATTGTCGAGGCCTGATTGCGCTACGACGCCAGTCCACCAGGCCTTTCATTGCTAGTAATGATGAAGACCGAAATAGAGGGTGGATGAGTCGGTTTGTTTGAGTGAGGACCTTCGATATCATTCCAGCGGAGTTCCTGCTATTTCCCAAAAAATGGAACTTTAGACGCCACTTCGTACCTTAGTGTCTCTTGATTTCACCGATTTGTAAGAGTGTTTTTTTTTCTTTTTCAGCGATCCCGTGGGTGCTGGGGGATGTCCCACATCTTGTGGACTGGACTCGGAGGCTGGCAGATTCCTCAACATATGACGAACGCAAGTGGCGTGATCTGTCAAAGGGCAGATGGGAAGGAAAACACCACGGTACGTGTCGCGTGGTTGCCCTTTTGATGAATGTTTTCTTTTGTGTATATTAACTTTGCCACCGCAGGTGTTGGTAGGTTTTCCGAAATGAGACCGTGCCCCTTCGAGGAGAGGGAAGTCCCGGAGGAGGGCAATAAGCAAAGAATATCCTCTGCAGACGAGGACATCCTCAATGAAGTGGGGCCCTCTCGGAGACATAAAGGAGATGACGTTGCTGAGGAGAGCTTTATATACGTTGTTTCATTCTGCGGACACCAGCTCTCCTCGGAGGGATGATTCTTTGTCTATGGCTCGAGCTGGGGGCCCTTCCGAGGTTGCCGATTCTACCAGGCCTGAGACCTCTAACTTCGAAGAAGATGTCCCTCAAGAGAGGAAGAGAAAATGCTATCATCTGTTTCATCCCTCGAAGGTACTTCGAAGGGCGCTCAGAATTGGGGGTCGCCCGAACCAAGTGAGATTTCGAGTTGGCATGCCCCTATCGAGAGAGGTTTAACTGGGGTCGATGGGGCCACGATAGTAGATGCAGGTTCAATTTTTCAGGAGGCTCAGCATTTCTGCTCCGAGGTGAGTTATGATCGGCCTCGCTGGCTTGTTAGCTATGAGTCTTCATTTTTTTTAACCGAAGTTTCTCTTCTGTAAGTTTTTGAAACACTCAAGCTCAAGCTACTTCGCTATGAGACCGGGTTGCGGGAAGCTTTGGGTAAGGAAAAATCTTTCAAGCTTCTTTGCAATAAGAAGACAAAATAGTTGATACATCTTCAGACGGAGATGAATCGGAGCCGGAACTATGAAGTCAATCTCGAGCATCAGGTAACCCTTACCCCAAAGGAGTATGAGCTTCCTTTCTCGCGTTTGGGAACTAACACTTTGTTGCTTCGGCTGAAGGGAAATCCTGAAGCGTTGAAGCGCCTTTGGGGCGAAATTGGGCAAGTTAATTCTGAATGTCAAGCGTTGAAAGCGCAGATAGGCGTACATGTTGCAGCCCAAAGGAATGCTTTGGCCAAGGCTTCTGCCCTTGAGATACAACTTCGGAATGCCTGAGAGGATAGCTCGATTCAGACGAGCAGGATTTCTAAGCTTGAGACTGATCTTTTAGATCTGAAGGCCGAGGTCGTGGACGCTCGGGCTGAAGCTGAATAAGTTCGGGCGAAGGCCGATAAGAAGGTGGTAGTTTATTTGAAAGATGTTGTCGATGCTCGGGCTGAGCTGAGGGGAGATTTTTATAGAGAGATGAGGGGAAATGAATATGCCCGATGTAGGTCTCGGAGGGAGACTCTTGAAGCGATTCATGCTAGGGGATTTGATCTCTCGAAAGAGATAAAACAGGCCAAGGCGGATCTGATCGACGCCAAGTTTTTCCTTTCTTCCGGTGTCGATGTTGGTATCTAAAGGCTTCCGAGGGAGCTGGTCCCTAGAGTAGATTAGGTTTTCCTTCTTTGTTCTTTGTAAAATCTCATGCGGGAGCATTGTAAATGCATACTTGTAATGTACATACGTATATGAAAGATTCTTTGTTTATTCTGATTTTTCTTGTCGATAATCAGTCCGATGAATTGGTCCTCGAGATAAAACCCTTGGTGTTATACATTGGCCCTAAGGCTTTTTAGGATGGCCCGTGGGCTTTTACACATTAGAGTCGGTACGACCTTTAGTGTGGCTGGCGACTCAGGATCTTACGCGTTTGGCCCTTAGGCACTTTAATTGACCATTTCGGGCTTAGTCTACGAGTCGGATTCGGCTCGAGCTCATCGGCCCTTAGGTTTTTAAATTGGCCCTGAGGCACTTTTGGACGGTACAACCTGTAGCTGACGACTCGGGCTCTTACGCTTTAGGTCGGTACGACCTTTAGTGTAGCTGGCGACTCGGGCTCTTATGCGTTTGGCCCTTAGGTGCTTTAGTGGACCGTTTCAGGATCAGTCTTAGAGTTGGATTCGACTCGAGGTCATCGGCCCTTAGGTTTTTAAATTGGCCCTGAGGCACTTTTGGTCGGTACGGCCTGTAGCTATGACTCGGGCTCTTACGCTTTAGGTCGGTATGATGTTTAGTGTAGCTGGCGAGGGATCTTACGCATTTGATCATTAGGCACCTTAGTTGACTGTTTCGGGCTTAGTCTTCGAGTCAGATTCAACTCGATCTCATCGACTCTTAGGTTTTTAAATTGGCCTTAAGGCGCTTTTGGTCGGTACGACCTGTAGCTGGCGACTCGGGCTCTTATGCTTTAAGTCGGTACGACCTTTAGTGTAGCTGGAAACTTGGGATCTTATGCTTTAGGTCGGTATGACCTTTAATGTAGCTGGTGACTTGGGATCTTATGCTTTAGGTCGGTACGACCTTTAATGTAGCTGGCGACTTGGGCTCTTATGTTTTAGGTCGGTACAACCTTTAATCGGTTCTTTTGAAAGTTCTTTCGAAGCAATGTGATTTTATGGAGACAGTCGAACGTCTTCGAGTCGCTTTTAGTTTGTCCGGAGCCTTATGATTGTGGTCATTTGTTTTTGGTCGTAACCTTTTAGTCCCCGAGTGAGATAGCCTCGACATCTATATCGAGGGCATGAATTTTTAGGGGTCTTATAAGTTCGATATATAGCCTTGACTTTGGTATCGGGATTATGCCTTTTTAAGGTCTTACAAATTTGTACATGCCTTGCTTGAGGTCTTATAGTTTTGATGTTGCCTCATGGAGGGCTTATGAGTTTTAAGTTGCCAACCCTGAGGTCTTATGGCTATGAATCGACTTTCAAGGACAGTGCCTGAGCCAGAGTTTGATATTGCCTCATAGAGGGCTTATGAGTTCGAAGTTGTCAGCCCAAAGGTCTTGCAGCTTCGAGTTAGACAGCTTGATGAGCCGACATTTGAGGGTAGTCCCCGAGCTGGAGTTGGTATTGCCTCATAGAGGGCTTATGTGCTTGAAGTTGCCGACCCTGAGGTCTTACGGCTTCAAGTTCTTGGTGACTCGATGGGATGACTGTCGAGGACAGTTCCCGAGTGGTCGGTGATTTTTGGGCCCTGGGACCGCTTCTTGTAAAATAATAGACTTTTCTGATACGTGAAGTGTTTTGATGATGAAAGATTCTTAACTGATTACTTGGTACAACTATACATGTTTTTACCATTGAGGGTTCGATTGTTCTATGTGGACACGGTTCATTAGACCGTTTGGTCCAGTACATCATTCTTCTGTTGAGGCCCTCTTTGGCATATTTTAGTGATCTCCTAGGGGAATGCCCCCCAGTATTTGAGGTTGATCGGAGAGAAGCCTTGGATACTTGGTGAGTTCTCCTCAGGTAGCATTGGGTGTTGCCTCATTAAAAACCTCATCCGTAAAACCCATTTGGGATAAAATCCAATGTGAGGGAAAAAGAGCGCAACGCATGCTTTAAAACCTAAAGCCTTCGAGCTGGAGGGTTCTCCAATTTGAGCACCTACACATAGGTTAGTATAAAACGTGAAGGAAAGAGGGAGAGGGTTGTACCTCAATTGTGGTGGCGTTCAAGCCTCGATATGCTTTAGTTACTCATTCCAAGGACGTGGTACGGTCCTTTAATCGTTCATCGAGGATACAGTTTGTGATTTCTTACTCGGCTACTTGTTTGTTTTACGGCTCCCTTGATGTAGAAGGTGCCGGTGCCGGCACCACGTCGTGTACTACGAACATTTCTTTTGTCGTGAGTTATTCCTCATACATTGTTTTTATTCCATCCTTCGTGGGGAACTTCGTCATTTGATGAAGGGTTGACGGTACCGCCCTCATACTGTGAATCCATGGCCTTCCGAGCAATGCATTGTATCTCATGTCGCCTTCGATGACGGGGAACTTGGTGTTTCGAGTTGTACCGGCCACGCTGACTGGAAAGGTGATTTCCCCTTTCGTTGTTTTGCTCGCCATGTTGAATCCGTTGAGGACACGAGAGGCGGGCACGATCTGATCGAGCAAACTGAGTTGCTCTACCACCCTAGACCGAATTATGTTGGCCGAGCTACTTGGATCCACGAGCACATGTTTAATTTGAAATTTACTTAAAAGAAAACATATTACCAGTGTGTCATTGTGAGGTTGAGACAAGGTCTCGATGTCCTGTTCGCTGAATGAAAGGGAATCTTCGGGAATGTGGCTCTGAGTTCGCTTTTCTTTGGTGATGGATACTTTTGTTCGTTTGAAAATGGGTCCCTAGGGGATGTCGACTCCTCCGATAATCATGTGGATAACATGTTGTGGCTCTTCTATTTCATTTTTCATGTTTGCCTCTCTTTCCCGGAACTGATTTTTGGCTCGGTCGCTGAGAAACTCTCGAAGGTGCCCTTTGCTAATCAGTCGGGACACCTCTTCTCGGATCTGTCTGCAGTCCTCGGTCCTATGGCCAGGCGTCCTATGAAACTCACATATCAGGTTGGGGTTCCTTTGAGAAGGATATGATAGCACGGGTCTTGGCCACCTGGTGTCTTTAATTTTACCTATGACCGATACTATATCGGAAACATCAATGTTGAAATTGTACTCAGATAATCGGGGTACTTCTTTCAGCCCTACATGCCTGTCAAACCTTGCTTTGTTTACAAGTCACCGAGGATTTATGCTTAAGTCCATCCTTTGAGCACTTCGAGGTATGTTGCGCCTTGGTATATTTCTCTGATTCTTTACGTATGATTGATACCTTTCTTTGTTCAGTCTTGGATCTCTTTCTGGAAGTCTTCATTCCTTTTCTAAGACTCTGCTAGGATATACCGAGCCCAAGGGGGATTCCAATTGGTCGTCCTCGACCCTTATCTTCGATTGATACCTATTGTGTACATCCGCACAGACCACGGCGGGGTACTTGATTAATTTTTACTTCAGCTGCTTCGGAGCTATCGAGCTTCGCTCATTCAAGCACTGAGTGAAGGCCGTCACCTCCCAATCGTCAAAGACCGGTGATAGTTCCATTCATTCCAGTTGGAAGCGGTATACAAACTCCCTCAACATCTCGTTCTCTCTTTGTTTGATTTTAAAGACATCAGATTTCCTTCTAGCTACCTTGATGGCACCAACATGTGCCTTTACAAAGTAGTCCGCCATCATGGCGAATGAATCTATCGAGTCCAGGGGCAGGTTATGATACCACATCAAGGCCCCTTTGGATAGAGTTTCTCCGAATTTCTTTAACAGAGCTGATTCGATCTCGTCATCTCTTAGGTCGTTCCTTTTCACAGCACAAGTGTAGGAAGTAATGTTTGGGGTCCAAGGTCCCATAGTATTTTGGGAGATCGGGCATTCTAAATTTCTTCGGGATGGGCTTCGGAGCCGCACTCGATGGGAATGGCTTTTGCACGAACTTCTTTGAATCTACACCCTTAAGAATCGGAGGTGCGCCCGGGATCTGGTCGACCCTCGAGTTATAGGTCTCCACCTTTTTATCGTTGGCTTCTATATTCTTTTTGACTGACTCAATTCTTTTTGTAAGGTCCTTGAGCATCTTCATAATAGCAGGGCCGCCTTCTGACCCATTGTTGCTCGACCTCTCTGGTGAATGGTCACATCGAGGAGCCGTTTCCGGTGGCATTGTGCTCGGAGTTTTTTTATGGCTTTGCAGCTGAGAAATAGCCACTTGTTGTGCTTGCAACATCTCAAAAAAGACGTGAAGGCTAACTTCTCTCTCCCTATCAGCAGGGGATCTCTATGCCCTACGCTGGTCTCCTTCGCATATACTTCCATCTGTATGAGAGCTTATACCGACATGCTGAGCATTGTGCGAACCTTTATCGATGGAGATTTGCACTGCTGCCCCTTCAGGGTTTTGTGGTGGTACACCGATGCCTGAAGTAGCTGCGTCGTTCTCTCCATGATCCTCAGGGCCGTTGTTTTCATGTGCGTTCACTGAGTTAGACATTTTTTGACCTGAAATTGAAGATTCTTGGACAAGAAAAAGTGTGAAAAATAACTTGTGTTTTTAGAAAACCAACACTAAAAACAATCACTATTATTTTTAGCCCCACGGTGGGCGCCAAACTGTTTACCTTGAAAATGGTAATGACAATTGTATTTGATTATGTGGTTCTAAAAATATGTGATCTATTTTAATACCGATTGATTAGGCAGTAGATGTTGAATGTGAAGCGGGGAAACGAAATAAGAACAAAAGGAAACAAGATTATGCAAACCGAGCAGCGGAGAGATCGGTCTCGAGGGTGGTTGGTGAGGGCCTTGAGGTCAAGCTTTAGAAGCTTGATAGTGGGCTATCGATAACGATATAACAGTACTGAAGGCCTTAAGAGTGTCCTATTTATGACCAATAACAAGTGATAAACGAATAATAACTCAAGAACACAATAAATGAGAAGCAATAAATTAATGGAGCAATTGTAGAGAATGTTTGTAGTTAAAGGGCAGAGGATGTTCTTGTTCTTGTATATTGAGTATCATGTATGTTACAAAGTGACAAGGGTCCCCTTTATATATGAGGGGGAATCCCAATATAGTACATGTGTAATTAATGCAAAGATATATGACTGGTACAGTCATTTTAATGCCACGGTACGGGCTTGTACTATTTTGTGTACTTTGTCAGCTTTAACCACGTGCCCCTCGGACGTCTCCTGCCTTTCCACGTCGATCTTTGGTTTGCACTGCCTCGAGGTCGAGGGCCTTCGATATGACCCCCTCGATGCCAAAACTCGAACCTTCTAGCCTTCTAAGCCTCGTAGTGACCGTAAAATCGGACTCTCCGATTTTATCCGTATACACCTATGAACCCAATTCAGGAGGTCGAAGTGTTTGATGTATGGGGAATCAATTACATGGAGCCCTTCTTCATCTCATATGGAAACAAGTACATACTCGGCGCTATAGACTACGTGTCCAAATGGGTAGAGGCTGAAACACTCCCTACCAATGATGCAAAGGGGGTGATTGGGTTTTTGAGAAAGAACATATTCACCCGATTTGTCACTCCAAGGGCAATAATAAGTGACGGAGACACTCATTTTTGTAATCGAGCCTTCGAGAAGCTTCTAGAGAAGTATGATGTACGCCACAAGGTTGTCACGCCCCCAACTTAGGGAGGGGCATGGCTGGCACCCGGTGTCGCATTGGCCCGAGCGAACCACTCTTTAACGCATTCATTCCTTTTGTAACTATCATGGGCCAACATGGCCACAACTCGTGATGTACAATTGTAAATGGGAAAATATTATATTAATGAACTTTTGTTCATAAAATATGAATACATATGGGTCGTCAAGGCCTCTGACATACTGTATATAGTAAACCTGTGTATACAAAGCCTCTAAGATTATTTGACATAAAATGGGATAGGGTACCGGCCTACCCATAAGTCTAAAAAAACTTCTGACACGATGACTCGTAGGCTCGGCTGCACTCCGAATGAGGTGGAGTCTTACTGGTCCTTTGTTGAAGCTAATCTCTTCTACTATGAAGGCTCATCAAACTGATTATCTATACCTGCAGGCATGAATACAGCATCCCCAAAAAAGGACATCAGTACGAATAATGTACCGAGTATGTAAGGAAGTATATAGAAAGCTGAACTGAACTGAAATCTGAACATATTCTTACCTACTGATACTGACTCAACTCTCTCAATATAGTAAGTAGAATAGTTGTCTGACCCTATAAGGCTCGGTATACATATACAACTGCTCTGCCGTAGTAGGATCGCGCATAGGCGCTCAGCCATACTAGGCTCTGTGTCTAGACCAACTGGGCTCGCTTATAGGCACTCGGTCACAGTAGGCTCGGTATATAACTTTACCATCTGATCGGAAGTTGCTCAATAGGGGCCTGCCCATTGATTATAGCTCGATGGTAATGAAAATACGTTATTACTGTATATTTAAACTCTGCTCTCTTTACTGGAAGAAGGAAATACTCAAATGAATATGAAGTCTCGATAAAGAGAATATAGTACCTTACAAAACTAGAAAAATATACGTAAATTTCGGGATATGAATTTTTCTTTATGCTCCGTTATCAAACTCCTATAATTACGAGACCATGCTAAAATGAAAGAAGGGCTTAGCCTTAACATACCTAGAATAGGTAAAAATCTGTATAATATTCTTGGAGAAGGTTGCATCAGGTAACGTAAGAAGCACTTAGTTAAGAACTACAATATTCTCATACCCAGAGATACGAACAAGTTTCCAAATCCTAAACTCCCGTAAATCAAAAATGAGACACTGAGGATTCATGTGTAGTAGGAAAAAGGCACGTCCTTGAGTTGGAAGAACACCCTGACTAATTCGATACCCTCCTAATCCTTCTTGGAAACAATTTATATTGCACCTCTATTAATATTGCATGCATCGGCTTACGATTTTGCAAACCATATTTCGTTTATCAATTTGCTCTTTCTTGCTTTGCTTTAATGGGAAGCAGCCATCGTTTTCTTTTTCTCTTAGTATTACTCCACATATAGTTATAATCATCAAGCAAATGCACCTTGTAGTGAGATCTAAGCTTATTAAAATAATAATAATAATAATAATAATAATAATAATAATAATAATAATAATAATAATAATAATAATAATAATAATAATAATAATAATAATAATAATAATAATAGAAAGGCTTGTTTTTGGAAACATACAGATTCCTCCATTTTAAATCATGCCACATATACTACAATGTATGAGTCATACTTGTATTAAGGCAAAAATTTGCCACTTTGTGTTCTTATACAAAATATTTTGGATAATTACCAATTATACAAATAATTAAGAAATGTCTCAAATTACATTAAAAACTACTCATTTTTAATATATTTTATATATACCCTACTGTCATGGTCATGTGGTACCTCGTATGGCATTATTCCATAAATACTGAGTATTTTAACTCGGGCCGTATTTTATCCCAACATGCCAAACTTGGACAAAGATTCATTTTCTTTGACTTGCTTCCCCTCTCACCTTCACGAATTTACTTATCACTTGTTTGAAATAGCATAATGCTTAAAATCTCAAAATAATCTCATCCCCGAACTTACATCGATTAACTTACGATGAAACTTTAACATACGAAAAAGCGGGATGTAACAAAGGTGCCACTCCATATCATCCACAGGTAAGTGCCCAAGTGGAAGTGTCAAACATAAAGAGTGTATTAACTAAGACCGTAAATGCCACTACAACGAACTGGGCGAGAAAGTTAGATGATGCATTCTGGTTGTCGAACCTCTTTCAAAACACTAATTGGCATGTCGCCATACAAGTTGGTGTTTGGGAAGGCGTGTCACTTGCCGGTGGAGTTGGAGCATAGAGCTTGGTGGGCGCTGAAACAGTTGAATCTCGATATGGAAGCTGCGGGAACAAGCAGAGTCACGGAATTTCACGAGCTTGATGAGTTCCGCTATCATGCTTTTGAGAGCACAAGATTGTACAATGAAAGAATGAAGATGTTACATGATAAAAACATTATTGAGCGGAATTTTAAACCCAGAGATACGGTATTGCTATACAACTCAAGACTAAGGTTATTTCTGGGCAAACTAAACTAGCGATGGTCAGGGCCATTTCATGTGGTTGAAGTACACCCCACAGGTGTTGTAGAGATTGCCATAGAGAATGACTCTCGCGCATTCAGCGTCAATGGGAACAGACTAAAACATTATGTGGGCATGGATGAAGTAAAGGCAGTGTTAGTGACCCATTTAATCAAGCCTTAGAGGTCGAGCGAACCTTAAATGCGCTTACCCGTGCCATGACGTTAAATCAGGCGCTGCATGGGAGGCAACCCAATGAACTGTTATAATCGCAGTGCCGCGACGTTAACTCGGGCGCTTCTTGGGAGGTAACCCATGATTTTCTTCATTTGTTTTTTTTCTGTTGTTGTTTTATTTGATGTTTAAAATTACTGACCAAACTACTAGTGTGCAGGGCAAGAATTATGCACATCGGAAGGAGTCCGGGGTCAAAAATTAACCCGCGAAGAGGTAAAATTGAGGAAAAGATTAAAATTGGTCGGAGACGGTGATCCGCGGCCATGAATTGGACCGTGGATCTGAACGCGAATTTAGCACCTTTTTTTCCCAGCATTCGCGACCGCGGATCTGGGCAAGGATAGGGGCGGACCTGGTACGTGTTTAATTTCTTTTTTATTTTTTATTTTTATTACTTTTTCCCTTCCCCTAACATAAAACACCCACCCCCCTAAATTCCCTCCCCACTTTCCCTGCTCCTCTTCTTCCCTTCAACTAAAACCCTTCCCTATCCCCAACAACAAAAGAAACATCCGCCCCTCTCCTCTCCTTCCCCCATATTCTCCCTTCAACATAAAAATTCTCTTCCCTTCTTCTCTTCTCCACTCAAGCAAGATCCAACCTCCATTATTCCCAAGATCTCCAAGTAAGTACATGATTTTACTCCTCTTTCTTAGTATTTTTCTTTTCTTTTCTTTTTCAATTTTTGTGGTGATTTTCTCTTCAACTTTTCTTCTTTTATTTGCTAGTGTATGTTTAGGGTAGTAAAATCATGTGTCTTTTCTCTTGGAGTTGGATTGTGGTGTATATGTGGTGTGTGAAGCCATTAGAATTGGGATGTGAGGTGTGGTAATTCAATTGCGGCTTTGCGTAACCTTGGAGATATGTGCACACTAGGTGTTTGTTGATTTGCCTCAATGAGCTCAGAATGCAAATTATGACCAATTGTGCGAGTGAAGTCTGAGTAACCGCTATTGGTTCACATATTCCTCCCCCACTAATAGTGGTGTTTGTTGTGTCAGGTACAATTCATCCTTCACGGAAGAGACACGCCACCGGAGCCACGTCTAGTGGGCATGGCAGTTCATCCAAAGCATGGGCATTGGCCAGTGCAAGCCAATTTGATCCTAGTAGGTTTGTTTCCAGAGCGGCCCAGGACTATTTTAGTATGAAGGCGACGAAAAATCCTGTACCGGATGAATATATATTGGGAATTGATTAGACGCCGTCTAGACACCTTCTTTGACAAGTCGGAGGAGGGTAACATGATCCTTGTTCAGGAGTTCTATGCCAACTGCCCCGAACATGAGGAGAGGGTATGCACTGTGAGACAAATGAGGGTGGATGCCTCGCTAGCTGCCATCAGAAGAGTGTATCGCTTGCCGGTATTCAGTGGGGCTGAAGATTATTATGAGACTTACAAGCATGAACCCACCACATGGAATCTCTTTTTCCAAACTATCTGTGTACCGGGCAGAGAGGTTGTATGATGTGTGCCTGGTAGCATCTTGCATTCATCATCATTCACTTTTGAGGGTAAGTGATGGTTGTACATAATCAATAGTCGATTGTTGCCATCCCATAACACCAGGGAGGTAAATGGCCCAAGAGTTGCAGTGATTTGGTGCTTTATGCAAGGCCACGATTTTGATGTGGCTCAGCTCATCCAGTCGGAGATGTTCATCCGCTCACCAATGAAGAGGTATGTGTTTTACTTCCCATCTCTTGTCACAAGATTGTGTCGGGCAACAAGAGTGCCCGAGAACCCCAATGCAGATGGCGTGGTGAAGAAGGAGGCAAAGTCTTGGGCCGACAAAGTGGCCATCGGAAGAGACCCGATGGCACATGGGGAAAATGACAATGACGACTTTGATGATTCTGAGGAAGGTGAAGACAGTCAGGAAGAGGCTAGGCAAGCCTCACCCCCAGAGGGACAAGCAACAGAGGAGGTAGGACCATCCCAGGGCAGACGGAGCACGCGCATGACAGCCCTGGAACAAGACATGGCAGGACTTCGTACTTCCGTCACGGAGTTGGGGAATAGAGTTGAAGCCTTAGCCACCCAAAGTGCGAAGTCAGAAAGAAAATCATGGGCTGGCTGCGTGCGCTGGGACGGGCATGTCATCTCGACCCTGGCACTGTCTCCGACCAGGACTGATCCACCAGGGAAGTCCGCTTACCTTACATTGCCTTATTTTGTATGACATGGGGATATACCATCTTTTTAAGTGTGAGGTGGGAGTATGTTGTTGTATATTGTATATAGGTTGGTGTTGTAGTTCTTTTATAAATAAATTTTAACTTGGCCCGACGATGGAATCACTCGACGGGTTTCTTGAGGGACTAAAGTCAAACAAAAAAAAACAAAAAGATTTTCTTTTGTAGTAGTGTATCAACTCCCCCTTGGTTTTTCTTTAAACCACGGTTCTTTTCCAAGGGTTTTATTTTAACCGGGTGTAGTTAGTTTTATTTTTTTTAGGAAAGTATGGGTTATGGGTAGAATTAGAATATGATATCTTAACTTCGTAATGCCTTGAATATAGAGACCACCTTAGTGTGACGCTTAGGCTCATTTGTTAACTCTTTGCCTTAAACTCTGTGTGCTTAATTTGACTAAATTACTCTGAGCTAAATGTTGGATGGCCCAATCTGAAGTGAGTCAGGTGCCATGTGTGTGTGAGGTTTGATGTATTTTGTGCATGGCATTTAACGCCTAGAACTTGCCCCGTGTGTCTGCAAAGCGAAATGGTAGTTTTATTTAGTCTGGGAAGTGATATAGGCATTTCTTTGTTGAACCATGTATATACATACTCCACCCACCTAATTGCTATGTACCATAGTTAACCCTATTGAGCCCGTAATCCTGTTTCATTGGCAACCACATCACAATCATTTACCCGTTTGTTTGAATTAACCATCTATATGAACCTTCTAACCTATCATGAGCACTTGAATTGTTATGAACTTGTAAAAGTTAAAGTGTGGGTGGTTGGTTTGTCTTTGAGTGGAACTAATGAAATAAGGAGAAAGGTGCACTGTTTTGAAAAAGTAAGAGCCACTTGAATTGAAGATTTTAGAAAAGGAAAAAATAATTGCATTGCTGTGAAAAAAGATATTCCTTGATAAGTGGTGATTCTTGATGTAATTTTGCTTAAAGAAGTATGGAGTAATAAACATTGATGTGAAGGTGGAGTTTGGTTTGACATAAGTAAGGGGTTTTAATGTTAAAGTATACGTATTAAAGTGCTTAGGGAGGTGTAGTCACTCTTATATCCAAATATATCCTACCCAACCTACAGCCTACATTACATCAAAATAAAGTCCTACTTAATCCTAGACTGAGTGAGCTCAATTAGTAGAGTAGTACACTATGAGCAAGCCTATGGTGCGTTTTCTATGGCACAAGAATATCATTTCTGAGGGTGAGTGAATTCTATTCCTTATAAAAGTTCCTCAATGTGTGTAAAGTTTACTGATTATGGAATGAGTTTCTTTTGTGGTGAGTAGGCACTTGATTCAGAAGGAGAGATAAGTCCGGATCTCTGAAGTAAGTAAGTCGGTTAGGAACATTGCGTTGCTAGAGGGAGTCAACTCTTGAGGTGTAGATGTTACACTAATATCCTCACTCGTTGTGAAATATTCTTGGTGTGACGATAAGGAAGTCGCTCAGTGAAGTTAGGCCTTTGGGAAGTGTGGTTTATTGCTCGAGGAAGAGCAATGGTTTAAGTGTGGGGTATTGATAGTAGCTTATATTTATGCTATTTAGACTCTATTTACACTCTAATTTAGTCTCACTTTATTGAAGTTTGAATATTAAAATATAACAAAATGCTCTAATTGAGAAATTAATGTTTTGCAGGAGCCACTCCGAGCTAGAAGGGAGATAAAGAGTGTTTTGGAGTCATTATGAAATGTGGAAGGCCAATTGAAGGTTAGCCCAGGCGAAAAGGAGTGAGAAAAGCAAGAGAAATTCAAATTACAGGTGCACGACCACGAAGTAGGCTGTGAATTAGCTCGTGAATTGAAGGCAATGAGGCAGCAAAAATCCACGGCTGGATCCGCGGTAGAATCCGCGACCGCGGACGGGCGGTCAAAAGTGAAAAACGCAGGGGCTTGTGTAACTTCTTAGGCGACTAACCTAAACCTATATGAAGCCTAAATTCGCCCAAAAGTTGGATATAGCTGGTTGTAGAAGATTTAGAGGCAAGAACAAGGGAGAGAAGAAAAATCAATTCCTAAGAGTTTTATCTTCTTCTTCTTAATTCTATTTGATGATTATAAATTATATTAGTGATTTGTTTTGCATTAATATGAGTAGCTAAACTCCTAATCAAGGGTTTTGATGGAACCTATTGAAGGATGAACTTCTCATTATGTTAATAGAGATTTGCCATAGTATTCTCTCTATTTGATTATATGTTTATTGTTGTTGATTTAAGGGACCTCAATTAACTGTTCCTATTCAGTGTGCATTACTCGGGAGAGAGTGCATAATTAGGTCGTTGTTGAACAACATCACTCCTGATGTATATGAGGGATCAATACGAAGGGTTTAAAGGTGGTATTAGGGATAACGAAACCTTGGGTGCGATCTAAGTGAGTTGTATTTAATGCTAGCTAGCATAATTCGGAAGAATATGTCTAGTATATTGTTGTAATTACTCGGGAGAGAGTTACGACAGTTAGAGTGCTCATGATCGATAGAGAAGACTTAGGCAAATTTATAGCAAACGTAGCGGAAAGGATTCCGATAATAGGGGAAATCAGAAACTTAGATCATTCTAATTCTTGTCTACAACCCGTTCGTAGTTAGTTCTTAATTATTGCATTTTTGTTACGTAATATTTAGTTAGTAAACATCCAACCTATTACTTAAATATCTCTGAAGATTGAATAAGTGAATCTATGTGAGTCCAATAGTTGTGATTGATAGGTTAATTCTCTGTGGAATTTGACTCCGGACTTGTTAACAGGAATATATTTGCAGCGACCACTTTGTCCTTATAAGGCATAGTTGGGTGTGATCACTCACTTTGAAAGATTAAAAATAAAATAGAATATTTTGTTGAGTAGAGTTTGTGTGCAACAATATGTGTTCACAATCTTCCTTTACTTTTTTCCCACTAGGTGTCGGCCGTCTAATATCAGAATTGGGACCCGATTAAATTTAAAATCACATTAGAAAGCCTCATATTATGGGGTGAAACACTCCCTAATAAGGATGATGACTTTATATACAGGGCTTGAATCCGAGACATTTAATTAAAAATGAAAGAGTATAGTACTCCACCACTAACCCTTATTGACAAAAATTTTCCTTTACTAATGCTATTATCTTTTTCGATCCTTTCTCGACTACATGTATGTTAATATCAAAGAAAAATCCATGTGAAGATGTTGAGTTCCACCCATGAATATTGAGTCAATTATGTGTTAATGTTTTATTATTATGTCAAAGAGTGGGGTGGCTGTTGACTCAGACATTAGGAAGTCGGACCCAGAATTAAACCCTACAAAGGAAATCCATTCTCTTTCTGTCTTCTAAATATTAATTCGTTGTCCAACACACGCTTGCAAATTTTTTACTACTTGAGTGAAAAAGTGTTCATTAATAACTATTCTAATTCCAACTATTCGAAGACGGATATAAAATTTGAAGTTTATAAGTTCCTACTGTAATTTCAAATTAATATATATTAATAACTGAGTACACAATTAAATATTTATATATATTTAATAGATTTCTTAATAGAAATATAGCGTCTATGCAAAGATTATTGTGTTCCCGAAAATCCAATAACAATCCTCTAGATCCGCCACTGCAACTAATGACCCATTTTTTCTTAAAATGTCAGTATCAACATTCCCTCACTCTAGTCCTGTTATTATTTATAACAGGACTAATACATACTGATATTGACTTAATTATACGTATGCATGTATACAGATTTGTCTTTCGAATCAATAAAGAATTAAAACAACGATTAGACATGTCTTTCTGTTTGTTTAAAAAAAGAGCAGACACATTAGCCTCTATTTTCAATTGTTTTTAGACCATATATTATTGCACGCAGTCAAAAGTGCGTTAATTTTTCTGTGCTATATGTTCCTTAGAAATGATGAGAGAAACACGGACACAAAGTAAATTTCTCAAAGGAAAACTAGTTAGTATGAACGTAGATAGAAATCATAGACTAGACTCACCAACCCATCTTATTAGCAAAGCATAAAAATATTCCTATAGACTTTTGTTAATCCAAGAGTCAAAGAAGTCTATTAATTCCTTAATGTCCTCATACCCTTGTAGCCAGTGGCAGAGCCATCCTTGTCCAAGGGTCAAAGAATTGACACCTTTTCCCTAGAAATTTACACTCTTCTTTTTATGTATCTATATAAATGATGATGTTCGGTTTAAGGTGGCAGAGGCTCCCATGGAGGATAAGAGGCCGGAAGCAAGACTAAAGATATTCCTAGAAATTCAATAAAAATAACCGCAGTCGACCGACTGATTTTGGTCGATCAAAATACCGGCCTTCAAAATATTTTATTTTAATTTTTTTTTTCGAAATCGACCAACTTTGATAGATTTTCTTTGACGCAAAAATGCGAAAACTTTTTTGTGTCCCGGGAAATTTATTTTATTTAAAATAAATCAAAATTAATATTAAAAAATCGACTAAAATTGGTCGGTTAATTCGGCCGGTCATTTTACAAATCGACCGAATTCGGTCTGTAATTTTATTTTTTAATAAAACTGACTGATATCGGTTCGTTATTTTCGAGCGGAAAAGCTAATAAAGAGTATAAATAAAGGAAAAAATAATCTTGAAATAAAATGCACCAATAGTCTAGTGGTAGAATAGTATCCTGCCACAGTATAGACCTCGATTTGATTCCAGATAGTGCATTTATTTAATTACATAATAAAATACCGACCGAATTTGGTTGGGTTTTTCGGCAATTTTTTCTTTTTTGGAATTTAATTGACCGGCCGAAATCGGTCGGAAAATACCGACCAAAGTCGACAGGCTAGCAAAATCGACCTTACGATAACCGATCGCCACGAATTGGTCGATTTTTGCCAATTGCCGACAAACATCGGTCGATTTTACTCGTTTTTTTAGTAGTGAGACGAGGTGTATAGATGCTCCGGTGAGGAAGTGCGAGAGGTTGGCCATGGTGGGGCTGAGAAGAGGTAGGTGTAGACCTAAGAAGTCTTGGGGAGAGGCAATTAGGCAGGACATGGTGCAACTTCAGCTCACTAAATACATGACCCGAGGAGGACGTGGAGGTTGAGGATTAGGGTAGAAGGTTAGTCTATAGCTGTGCGCGCTTCCTTTTCATGCAGGTTGCATTAGTATTAGTCTTGTATGTTTGTATCTTCTTATCCGCAGATTCCTTTTACTATTTATTGGCTCATTTGCGTCGCACTCTATCTTTGTATCACCTTATCACCTACCTCATTTTCATTACCAATTGTTACACTCTACTCCCCCAAGACCCCTACTATGTGAGATTACACCGAATTTATTGTTGTTTGTTATATTATATGTTGAATCTCCTTGGCTGGTCTGTGAGTTTGATCGACGAGTAGAAATGCATAGTTCATTTTGGTAGGGAGTGGAAAAATCCTCCATAATATGACTATATATGCAATCAAACTAATTAATCACTACGGAAAAATGATGTTCGTGTTGCATACATCGACCTCGTTAATTTAACAAAAAATAATCCTCAAAATGTTTTAATTCTGTTTATCCTTAAAATTGAATAACAATTAAATTTATAAGTGATTTTAAGGATATGTGATTTCACTTGGCACAAGCTAAGAAATATGTAAATTGATATTAGAAATTGACTGTAAATAAAAATAGAGTAAACCAAAATGATTTGCGGCTTTGGCCCTTGATCTAGGTTGCCCTCGAACCAAATTACTATGCTATTGAAAGTGTGAATCGAGCAACAGAGTATGAAAGCTTAAAGGAGAAAATGTAATGTATTGCTTTATTCTGCGTGAATGTAATGATTACAAAATGATTAGAACCTCTTTTATATAGTATAGGAGTTCTACTTATGGTACAATCATAAATACAGTAAGAAAATCCCATGAGTGGTTGATTAACCGGCCTTGACTTGATACATGCCGAGATTCTCACTGTGATCCTCACTCGATCTCGGATATTTCGGCTTACCGTTACTCGACCAGGTAAACACCTTTGATCTTACTCGACCTCGGTTCCACTCGTTCTCGATCTTGATTGAACATCGTCCTGGAGTGTCCTCGAGTTAAGGGTTCAGCAACAGGACTCCATATTGAGGCTCGATACAATACGAGGCCACAATGTGGCCTATCATGATCCAACCCTGATTAGTCACAAGAAGGGCAGGCTCATTCTGACCGTATACAAATAGTCCCTTCATTTCTCATAAATAAGATGATGAAAAATAACATGAATTCTCAAGCTCCTTCTTTTGGAGTGATGACGTCAGCAATTAGTTCGACCATGATGCAAGCTTGTCAGGGCGCTTGTCATGAGGCATTAAATGCTTGTCAGGGTGCTTGTCGGCCACTACCTGATTCTGAAATGTCGCCCTTCAACCTATAAAACCCTCAATCTTCTTTAATTCAAACTTTTATAACCAATACCTTCCCGGATTTTGCTTTCAAAGAGTTCTTTACTTCCCAATTTTCATATCCAAATTTCTTGAACCTTAATCAATTTCCTTGCTTTCTGATTTACTCTTCACAAATGGAAAAAACGTCCAAAGTTGTGCCCCAAAGAGAGTCTCCTTCTTCATCGCGCTTAGCCAGTGAGGCAGCTGCGGCGGAGCCCCACCCTGAGGAATTCATTCCAACAGGGTGCCCGATTGCTACCAATTTTAAGGTGGAGAAGACCCCCCCGGTGCAGGGCTGGTGCGAACCAATGTTGAGGTACATGTGCACCATCACTAAGGGTCTCCTCGACAAAGTCAAAGAGGAGTGCAACTGGGAAAATAAGGACGTGGTCGTTCCCTCCCCTGAGGAATTGATCACCACCTATGTGGAGGAGTATCTGAGTGTTTACACTTACCCCTTCACTTTTAGCCCCCCTGGACACAGTAATAATAGCCTTCTGCAAAAGGTATGATTTTACTCCGGGCCAAATCCACCAATCGTTCTGGAGGATCGTCGTCCTCTTCCGCTTTTTCACCAGCGAGATTGAGGGATGCTCATTTACCCTCGATCATCTCATGCGTCTCTACAGTCCCCGAATTTATTGAGGATTGATTACTCTTTCCCGCCGGGCCAGCAGAGCCCCGTTCTCCAGCATCGACGAGACCCGTGATCGAGGCTGGATGGGGAAGTTTTTCCGAATAAGGACATCGGACTTAATCCATGCGGGAGACATGTCGTTCCCAGAGAGGTGGAACTTTAACCATAAGTGTCTTTATCTTGAATGTTTGTTTTGTCTTTTTTCTTCCTTCAAACTTTGTTTTATTTTTACTTTGTTAATGCAGTTGTGGCCCAGATGCCGGATCCGGTTCCGCAGTTAAAAAGATGGGTCGAGGTCCTGGTATCTCATAGGCCCTACTCCGAATGGGCTTGGATGGAGCTTTCCAAAGGTCTATGGGAGGCTCGCAAACACGGTAAAATTTTGCTCTCTAACTGTTTGTCACTTTAGTCTTTTCTTAAATAACTTGCTTCCTTTTCTTTGCAGGTATCGGGAAGGACGTTGCAATGAAACCTCTTACCGGTGATGAGGAAAACCTCCCTCAACCATCAGCTCTGAAGCCAGCTAAGGAGAAAATGAGAAAGAGGGCCCCGAGTCCCCTGAGCTAAAAAAAGAAGAGGTCGGTAAGGAGGCCTCGCAAGCCTAATGGAAATGTTATTCCCTTATCTTTGGAATCAACCCGCCGACTAATGGACGAATCTGAAGATGAAGAATAGAAGAAGAAGAAGAAACCGGGCTGGTGGCTCGTCCGTGGGCTACAGTTTCGGCACAAAAGTCCTCCGAACCAGAGGCAATCAACAAAGGAGTTTCAGCCGAGGTTCCTGAGCCAGAAGTCACCCCGTCCCCAGCAAGGACGAGATAAATAGATCCTCAAAGCAAAAACCCCAAGCAACAGAAGAGGTTCCTGGGGTCGAGCCTGTGGTGGTCGACACTTTGGACTCACCCCATATTTCTGATACCATGATTCAAGAGGATAATATGATGGATGGTCAGCGGGTGGATCTCTATGGCTTCTTCGACGGGCTCGAAATGGCTACTTCCGAGGAGATTCTCGGTTTTGGCGACTTGTCGGTGTCAAGGAAGGTACCATTGCCGGGAGCAAGTGGATCTCCATCAAGCTTGAAGCTGGTAGATAAATTTCCGACTCCGAGTGTCAACCCCAACCACAAACGGCATATGGTGTTGACCATCCCTGAAGATGCTCGAGCTTTCTCCCAAGCGGTGATGAATGTTGTGGAGGCCACCTGCTTATTCAACGAGGCCCAACATGCATTAAATCGGGTAACCTTCGAAGCTTTATTTATTACTTTCTTTATATTTGTAGATTATTCTTAACACTTTTTCACTTTCTTGTAGGCTTTGGTGTTGCACCACAAAGCCTTAGTCAGGGCCTGAGAGGAGCATAAGGTCAACGTCTAGAGCCTTACTGAGAAGGGTGATACTTATAGGCTCCTGAGCGTATGACTCCAGGCCGATCTGATTGCAGCTCGGGAGTAGCACACCGATATGGCAGAGCAGGTATTCCAAATGCTCCACGATAGTGATGCCGAATTAGAGATAACAACTAATGACCCCATTCTGTAGATCCCACAGAGGCTCGAGCAGATCGATCAACTCAGTAAGCAGGTGGAAACATGGATGTCTTGGCCGCGATGAAAGAGATTTCCCAGGCTCAGTTGGACTCGGTCGAGACTCAGGTTTGTGCTGAGAAAGAGAAAAACTTGGTGCAGACCGAGAAGATCAATGAGCTCCGGTATCAGCTAGATTCAACCGCCAGCAAACTCAAGGAGGATAAATCTGAGGTTCCCAAGGCCAGCATCGAGGATGATGAAAAGGTGGACCGGTTCAAAATTGACATTGAGTCCATCCAGACCAAAGCCAGAAGCATGATCGATCATGCGAAGTGGAAAGCTCGGAGGAAGGCCCTGGGGGATGCTCAAGCCCATGGTTTCAACATTGCGGCCGAGATTGACAATGCCCGAGCAGAAGAAAACCTAGCTCGAAAGTTGGTCTTCCCTGAAGATGACTCTGATGAGTTTAAAGAAGAATATCTCATGGACGGGGATGCTGCTTTCGATGGAGACCAAGCCTCTTAGGACTTAGTATTTTTTGTTCTTCTTTTTGTACTTTTTCCTGGGGCCGTTTTCGGTCCGTTGTAAAAAAAATTCATCGGGCCTTGTTGCCTTTGCAACTATTTTCTGAAGTATATATAAAAATTTTCTTCCCTTTTGCAAAAGTCAAAATGTCTTATAAAATAACGAAATCGTATTCGATTTGTTTGAAACCAAATCGATATAGCGTTTAAGCTTTAAGATCGAGCGAGGGCTTGCTCGAACTCAAAGTAAGGTAACCCTCAGGTTTTTTAGTTGAGCGAGAATGATCTCTCAAACTCAAAGTAAAAGCAGTCCTTACGCCTTTGTATTTTTTGTATTAGGCCAATCTGGCCTTCGTAAAAAGATTGTTTATATAAGTAAGGCTTTCTCCCCTTTTCGTCTTGATAAAGTTTTTATCATTTGTGTTTACAAAATTGGTATGCCTTAGCATAAAATATTAAGGAATTGTCCAGGAGTTCAAACAACCTTTGCATTCATTACGGAATTCGGACGTCTCCGAACCGTGTTAATTCAGCCTTAGCCTCTTAGTAAGGGATCTGGCCGTTGGGCATATTTTCCCGTTTACTTTGAGCTTGCCCGAAGTAATAGTCCTCGAGTGGGGTGGTCGTGGCCTTTAAAATTCGAGGGTTGCCTAAAAGGTTTTATGACCTTGATTTTTCAATAATTTGATCTTGTTCGAATTTACTTTTCGGACGGCAGTCCCCCAGTGTAGGGGTGATTATCCTAACTCTGGTTATGATTGGCCTTTAAGCTTGCTTCCATAATAGATCGAAAGTATGGAATTGTAAAGTAGAAAAACTTTTTTAAGGCATGAGATATTGGCAAGGAAAAATACTTCTCTTTATTCTTGAAAAATGATTATACATGCATACATATTTTGTGCCAGGGCTCGAGAAACCTATGTCGGCATGGTTCCTTTGACCGTTTGGCCCTTACAAATTTCACATATCGAGACCCCGCTGTTATGAAGTAATTTTCTCGCAACAAAGTTGACATTCGAGGGAAATGCCTCCCAGTATTCGAGTTTGATTGAAAAACAGCCTCGGATACTGTTGAATTGTTCTAAGTTAGGACGATCAATGGTTGCCTCATTAAAAACCTCACCGAAAATCCCATTTAGGACAAAACCGGTCTAAGGGAAAAAGAGTGCAACACGTGCTTTCATACCTAAAGACTTTGTGTCGAAGAATCCATTGATGTTTCTGGTTGATCACCTGCAAGAGTTAGTCTAAAATGGAAATGAAAATGAAAGGGTAGGGGGGTGTACCTTAGCAGTAGTATCGTTTTAGGTGTGATATGTTCCAATCGCTCGGTAGTTGTTCGTCGTTCATCGTGTCGAACTTGTAGGATCCTTTTCCCGTGACTTTGAGAAAATGATATGGTCCTTCCCAAATCGGGACCAGTTTCCCTTCATTCGGATTTCGGGTGTTAAGTGCGCTTTTCTTAGCACCAAGTCCCTGATGTTAAAATTTAGAAGATTGGCTTTTGATTGTAGTACCTTTCGATCCGCTATTTCGGGCAGCCAATCGGACGAGGGCGGATACGCGTTTTTCATCCAACAAATCTAGGCTCGCATTCATGGCCTCCTTATTTGACTCTTTGGTTGCATATCGGAACCTAATACTAGGTTCTCCGACCTCGAAAGGGATTAGAGCTTCAGCGCCATTAACTAACAAGAACGGTGTTGCTCCGGTACTGGATTTTGGTGTTGTACGATATGCCCATAGAACCTCAGATAGTATTTCTCTCCATTTCCCTTTGGCATCGGTCAATCTCTTCTTAAGATTTTGGATGATGGTTTTGTTGATCCTCGAGAAATCACCTTGATGCTGATGAACTGCTTTCCATTATCACACACAATATCGGGGGGCATCCCCATTCGACATATGATGTGGTCCCAAATAAAGTCTACGACCACTTTTTCTCTGACTTTCTAGAAAGATCGTGCTTCAACCCACTTAGATAAATAATCAGTCATAAATAAAATAAACTAAGCTTTACCTGGGGTCGATGGAAGGGGGCGGACGATGTCCATCCCCCATTTGATGAATGGCCATGGGGATAAGACCGAATGGAGCAGTTCCCCGGGTTGATGAATCATTGGCGCGTGCCTTTGTCATTTGTCACATTTTCGGATGAACTCTTTTGCATTTTTCTCCATATCGATCCAATATTACCCGGCTCTGATTACTTTGTGGACTAATGATTCGGCACCGGAATTATTTCCACAAGTTCCCTCGTGAACTTCTCTTAGGACTTTTTCGGTATCTCCCAATCCCATACATATTGTTAACGGACCATCGATCATCTTTCCAAACAGCGTTCCGTCTTCGGACAAGGTTAACCTTGTTGTATTTGTGCGTAGATATCTTGACTCCTTTTGATATGATGGAAGTTTTATGTTCTTCAAATACTCTATATACTTGTTTCTCCAATCCCAGTTAAAACATGTGGAGTTTATCTCAGTGTGACCTTCTTCGATCATCGATCTCATGAGTTGTATGACAGTCCCCGAGTTGAATTTGTTGCCTTAGACCAATGACCTTAAGTTTGCGAGGGCATCGACCTTGCTGTTTTATTCTCGAGGTACATGTTGCAAGGTTCATTCCTTGAATCGATGTAGAGTCACCTGTAGTTTACCTAAGTATCTCTGCATTCGGTCTTCTCGGACTTCAAAGGTCCTATTAACTTGGTTTACCACGAGGAGAGCATCACACTTGGCCTCGATGACCTCTTTTCCCAAGCGTTTGGCTAATTCGAGACCTGCAATCATGGCCTCATACTCGGCCTCATTGTTAGTCAATTTGTAGTCCTGATAGATTTTCTAACTACACTACCTGTGGGTGGTTTTAGTACGATGCATAGCTCGAACTCCTTCGCGTTCGAAGCACCATCCGTAAAGAGGGTCTAGACTCTCGAGGATGTACCCGATTTTATTAATAGTTCTCTTTCAACCTCGGGTACGAGGGCCGGCGTGAAGCCAGCCACGAAGTCTGCCAAGATTTGAGATTTGATGGTGGTTCGGGGTCGATATTAAATATCGTACACACTGATTTCTACGGACCATTTGGCCAATCGACCCGAAATCTCGGGTTTGTGCAAAATATTTCAAAGTGGATAAGTTGTTACAAAACATATAGGATGGCATTGAAAATACGGTTTTAGTTTCCTAGAGGCGCTAATTAAAGCAAGCGCTAATTTTTCTGAGTGTGGATATATGGTCTTGGACTCACCTAAGGTCCGGCTAACATAATAGACATGGAATTATGTACCTTGTTCTTCTCGGACAAAGACTCCACTTACCACTATCTCCGAGACTGCCAAATACAAGTAAAGTTTCTCGTCCGCTTTTGGAGTGTGAAGCAACGACGGACTCGATAAGTACCGTTTTAGTTCCTCCAAGGCCTGTTGGTATTCTGGAGTCCGTGTAAAATTACTCTTCTTCTTTAGTAGCGAGAAAAATTTATGGCTCCTATCTAAGAATCTCGAAATAAATCGCCCTAGGGCGGCTATGTGCTCCGTCAGGCTCTGCACGACCTTTACATTATCTACTATCGTGATATCCTTGATAACTTTGATTTTATTGGGGTTGATCTCAATCCCTCGATTGGATACCATGAAGCCAAGAAACT
Organism: Nicotiana paniculata; assembly: GCA_005239505.1. NCBI lineage: Eukaryota > Viridiplantae > Streptophyta > Magnoliopsida > Solanales > Solanaceae > Nicotiana > Nicotiana paniculata. The sequence goes on from ML332150.1 coordinate 40,346, forward strand.
TGCCCGAGCCGACCCCGAACACACACTTTTCTAGGTTGAGCTTCATATTGTACTTTCTTAGTATATCAAAAGTTTCCTGTAAATGATTCAAATGGTCCTCTGCTTGCAGAGACTTAACTAACATGTCATCAATATAAACTTCCATTGATTTTCCTATTTGTTCCTCGAACATTCGGTTTACTAGGCATTGATAAGTTGCACCAGCATTTTTTAGTCTGAATGGCATTACATTATAGCAGTAGGAGTCGTACTTAGTGATAAACGAGGTCTTTTCCTGATCGTCCAGGTTCATCTGTATTTGGCTGTACCCAGAGTAGGCGTCAAGAAAACTGAGAATCTTGTGGCCGTCCGTGGCATCGATCATAAGATCGATATTACGCAAATGAAAAGAATCCTTAGGGCATTCTTTATTCACGTCTTTATAATCTACATTTATTCTAAGTTTATTTCCCTTTTTAGGGACTACCACTACGTTTTCTAACCGTTCGAGATACTTCACTTCCCGAATGGATCCTATTTTGAGAAGTTTGATTACCTCGTCCTTGATGAAGGCATGCTTAACTTCGGACTGGGGCCTTCTTTTTTGTTTCACCGGATGAGACCCAGGGTCCAGGCTTAGTATATGGGTAGTAATTTCCGGTGGGATCCATGTCATACCGAGATGGGACCAAGCAAAGAAATCCATGTTAGCTAAAAGGAACTGAATGAGTTTTTTCTTGAGCTCGGGGGTTAACCAAGTGCCTAAGTATGCCTTTCGTTCGGGAAGATACCCCATCAGTATGACCTGTTCTAGCTCTTCGACTGTTGACTTGGTGGCGTCAGAGTCATCGGGAATTATGAAGGATCGAGGGATACAATAGTCGTCGTCCTCATCGATCCCTTGATTCTCTGATTGGGTCGAGACCGGTGTTTGTGGTTGCTATTTGGCCTCCTATTTTCCCTTTGAATCAGATCCCTTTGTTGATGAGAGTGTCGATACTGGTATCACTTCATCAACTGCAAACATCTATTTGGCGGCGGGCTATTCTCCGTAGACTGTTTTGACTCCCTTTGGTGTTGGGAACTTTAGAACCTGGTGAAGGGTCGAGGGTACTGCCCTCATGTTATGGATCCATGGTCTTCCGAACATGGCGTTGTACCTCATGTCACCCTCAATCACATGGAACTTTGTTTTGGATGGTCCCGGCAACGTTCACTGATAAAGTTATTTCGCCTTTGGTGGTTTCGCATGCCATGTTGAATCCATTAAGTACTCGAGTTGCGGGCACAACTTGATCCTGCAGGTCGAGCTGTTCTACGAACCTTTATCGAATAATGCTGGCCAAGCTACCTAGATTAATCAAAACACATTTAAGTTGGGTTTTATTCATAAAAACAGATATTACTAGTGCACCATTGTGGAGTTGTAAGATCCCCTCTACATCCTCGTTGTTAAAAGATAAGGTCCCTTCCGGTACATAATCCCGAGTCTATTTTTCCCTCGTGATTGACACCTTGGTGCGCTTAAATATGGGCACCTGAGGAATATCGACCCCTCCAACAATCATGTGGATCACGTGTTGCAGCTCCTCTTGATCATTCTATATGTTTGAATCTCTGTTCTTGATGTGATTTTTAGCCAGATCTCTTAAGAATCCTCGAAGATGCCCCTCGTTGAACAGACGGGCCACCTCTTTCCTCAGCTATCTGTAATATTTTGTTCTATGACCATGGGTGCCATGATACTTTCACATTTTATTAGGATTTCTCGGGGCCGCATCATTCTGCAGAGGTCAAGGCCACCTGGTGTCTTTGATGTGCCCGATGGCTAATATAATAGTTGGCGCATCAATGTTGAAATTATATTCCAATAGTCGTGATGCTTCTTTAGGCTCGACATTCATGTCGAAACCACTATTACTCATGAGCCCTCGAAAGCTCTGTCCTCGATCATTTCTTCTATCACCTCGAATAGGGTTGCCTCTAGGCCCGTTGTTTCTTCGATCTCCACCGTATGGTTGATATCGATCTCTGTTTCACCGTGGTTCCCAGTCAATATCCCTTTTAACTTTGTCGACGGGCCTGATAGGATAAACGGACCCAGAAGGAGTTCCTAACTGGTTGTCTTCGACCCTAATCTTTGAATGGTACCAATTATGCACATCGGGCCAGGTGACAGCTGGATATTCAATCAAGTTCTACTTTAACTATTGAGAGGCCACTGAGCTTTGTATATTTAACCCCTGAGGTGAAGGCCTAAACGGACCAATCATCGACAATCGGGGGGTAGATCCATGCGTTCCATTTGGAATGGGGAGACAAACTCTCTGAGCATCTCGTTGTCTTTCTGCTTCACTTTGAAGAGGTCTGACTTCCTAGTATCGACCTTTATGGCTCCGGCATGTGCTTTAACGAAGGAATCTACGAGCATGGCAAAATAATCAATGGAGTTGGGTGGAAAATTATGGTACCATATCATCACCCCCTTTGATAAGGTCTCTCCTAATTTTTTCAGCAGTACGGAATCGGTCTCATCGTCCTCTAGATCATTCCCCTTAATTGTGTATGTATAAGAAGTGACATGCTCGTTGGGGTCGGTAGTTCCATTATACTTGAGAATTTCTGGCATGCGGAATTTCTTTGGAATAGGTTTAGGAGCCGCGCTCGAGGGGGAGGGATTTTTGATCACGCCCAACTATGTCACTATTGTACGAACTTCATTGAATCCAAACCCTTCAAAATCGGTGGTGCCTGATTCATTCCCGTTCGATCTTCCCGACACCGGTTCAACCCTATGAACAACTTCTTGCGAAGGCTCGGGCTCTACCCTGGTCGGTGCGTGGTTCTAATTTTGGAGTTGTGCTATTGCAACTTGTTGATCCTGCAACATTTCGAATATTATTCGAAGGCTGATTCCGCCTTCTTTGTCGCCATGTACGTTCTAACCGGCTGATCGAACGTCTCTGCGCACACTATTTTTAGAGCCGACGGCCAGATTTGCATTAATGCCAATATGGGAACTGACATCGATGGGGTATCCAATAAGAACTTCATCGAGGTCAACTGGAGGCACCTCATTCCATGGGGCGGCTATGTTGTCGTTTTCGACATGAAAACCAATGCCGTTGTCGATGTGTGTGGGTACTACTTGAGAGTTCGACATGCTGATCCTGGAATCAAAAACGCTCACAAGAACAAGTGTAAAGCAGTGTGTGTTACGAAAATTAGCACCAGGCAATCACTATTATCCCTAGCTCCACGGTAGGCACCAAATTATTTACTCTTAAAATCAGATAACAATTAAATTTATAAGTGGTTTTAAGGATATGTGATTTCACTTGGGACAGGCTAAGAAATATGTAAATTGATATTAAAAATTGACTGTAAATAAGAATAGAGCAAATCAAAATGATATGCAGCTTTGGCCCTCGAGCTAGGTTGCCCTCGAACCAAATGAGTATACGTGCCGAGATTCCTGCCATGATCCTCGCTAGATCTCGAATATTTCGGCTTACCGTTACTCGACCAGATAAACCCCTTTGATATTACTTGACCTCGGTTCCACTCAGTCTCGATCTTGGTTGAACGTCGTCCCGGAGTATCCTCGAGTTAAGGGTTCAACAACACGACTCCATATTGAGGCTCGATACAATACGGGGCCATAACATGGCCTATAATGACTCAACCCCGATTAGTGATTATAGGCTATAATTACGTATTTTAGTTGCTTATTACACTCTAGTTTACTGCACTTTAATTGAGTTTGAGCTTTAATCGCTAGTGTTTTGTACTAATTGTGTGTTTTATGCATTGTAGGAGTGATTCCGAGCTATATAGATGTTATGGAATGAATTCAAGTGATTTGGAGCTTTGAATTCTGAGTAAAATCCCAAGTAATTAAGTCGGGATCGTGTTCGGGGTTCAAATTTGATAGTTAAGAACAAACGAAGACTCGAGGAAGCATATTGCACACTATATAGTAAAATAGACATAACTCTTTTCTCTGAACTCCATTTGGGCTATATAATATATGTTGGAAATCTAACTACAACTTTGATGTTTTATATTTTTCCAAATTCCAAACGGAACAGCATGAATAAACGCGGTCGAAACCGCGACTGCGGACCTGACGCGCAAACGGGGCAGAAACTTTTCGATGTACGCGGCCACTAGCATGGTCTTAGCGCGGCCGCGCTACTCCTGACCTGAAAAACTGTCCTTTTTCGCGTAGGAGAAGGTATAATTATTTGGGCCCGAACCTACTTGGTATATATACATGGAAAAATGGTATTTTGAGGAGGTTGGACATAATTTAGACCTAAGGATGCTTAGGAGATAGGAGATTCGACCTAAGGAAGAAGAGACACAATAGGAGCAAGGCGGGGAATTCTTCTACGAGTTTTTCCTTCCTCTTCCTATTTTTCATTGTGGTTGTGACTTTTAGTATTTTATTTTTACATACTATTACGAATAGATAATTTGTTATCTAGGGTTTTGATGGAACCTTTTGTAGGATAAATTCTTGTTATGTTTTTATATAATTGAGCCGTTGGATTTTTCTACTTGTTTAACTACGTGTTTATTGTTGTTGATTGAATGGTCATCGATTGACTGTGCTTATTTATTATGTGTTTCTTGATAAAGGATACATATTTAGGTGGTTGTTGAACAACGTCACTCCTAACGTATGTGAGAAATCAATAGAGCGGGTTTAAAGGTAGGTTTAGAAATAACAAAGTCTTGACATGGTCATAATGAGCGGTTAGATAAAGCCAACTAGCGTAGTTCGAGAGAATATGTCTAGTAAATTGTTGTAGTTGCTCGAGAGAGAATTACGGCACCTAAAGTGCTCAAGATCAGTAGGGAATACATAGGCGATATTGTAATGAACATACCGGGAAGGATTCCAACATTTGGGAAAATCATAACTCTAGACCTCCTTAGTTCTGTCCCAAATTTCATCCTTGTTAGTTGACAATTTTACTGCTTTATAATAGTTGTTAGTTAATTAGTTAGAAATAAATATTATAATCTCTATAATTAGGAAATTATTTGGACTTGTGTTTCTTAGCAATATTGAACAATTATAGCGAAACCTTAGTTCTCTGTGGGATTCGACTCCGGACTTTTAGACCGGATTATATTTACAGCGACCACTTATCTTTTTTAGGACTAGAATTAAGCGTGATCAACTAGTCACAAGAAGGACAGGCATGTTATGACCGTATACAAATTCCACGAGGATTATTTAGGCCGGTGAATGCAATTACTACTAATAGCAAAGAATCTTGAATTCATGATTAATCCTATGAACTTGGAGCTGCCCACGTTTCTAGACATAAAGTCCAAACATCACAGAAAACAGGAGAAAAACAAGAGTCCGGAACCCAAGTAATGCCTTTTTTGGCACAAATAACGAAAATAGGTGGAAAAAAAAAGAATATTTTTATGTATAACGCCCAAATATTGGGCGCTATACATAACGGTAATTGTGCCGTTAATGTATAGCATCCAATATTTGGGCGCTATACTGAAAATCTAACAGTGGCAGGTATAGCGTCCAAAAATTCGGCGCTATACCTATTTTAAAAACCGACTCGTCTTCTTCAAGACGGCTTTCTGCTTCTTCTTCTTCATTTTTTATCTTCTTTGGTCCCCCCCCCCCTCCATCCCCGCTGCCCCACTTCATTTTTTTTTTAAATTGTGGGCCCCCCTGTCACACAAAAGGTGAAGAACGTAGGTCCCACTTTCGAGTAAAGCTTCGTATTATTGTGGATTCTCACTTGGGGGGTCAAATTTTCAATTGATTTGCTTTCCGAAAACTTTAAATCGAGGTATTTCAGTTTATTTTAGGTTGAAACTTTTATAATAATGCATATTAGTTGATTTGTATGTATTATATTTCATTTTGTATTATTTTGCGAAACTAGTGTGTTAAATTTATCAGGACTTAATATTAGTGTTGTATAAAAAAATATAAATTTATCAAATAAATTATTCTGTTAATATCCAGATTTATATATATGTGTTTTCATGTTGTTTTAGATTATATTAGTGTTTTAGATTATTTTTTTGCATAGTAAAATCTAGACCTTTTTAGCGTAGTAAAATGTAGACTCTTTTAGCGTAGTAAAATGTAGAGCTTTGTAGTGTAATATTTTAGCGTAGAATTCTTTTAGTTTAAGTATCTTATACTGGTAGTTGAAAATGCAAACTTTGTACAATTAAGTTATTAATTGCACCAACACATAAAATTATAAAAATATTGAATTTGACACAAATAATTATTAATGTTAGTTTGGTGTCACTGGGCCTCAAAATATCGAGCCCGGAACCCATAGGTATATATATATAT
>ML332152.1:0-32578 GCA_005239505.1 Nicotiana paniculata
ATATATATATATATATATATATATATATATATATATATATATATATATATATTCGAATTGCATGGGTTTACTTGGTATTCTGGTTCTAGCCTCGTCACTACTTCACCGAGGTTAGGCTAGGCTCTTACCAGTACATGGGGTCGGTTGTACTGATGCTGCACCTGCACTTCTTTATGTTGTGCAGATTATGCAGCCGGACCCTGAGGACATCATTAGTGGGACTGTCTTTCAGCTTATCCTAGAGGCTTCAAGGTATACCCGCTGGTGTTCGTTGGCCTTGGCGTCTCTCCCATCCCTATGTCTTTGTTTCTGTCTTGTTTTCCTCTAGTTTCGGAGACAGTCATGTATTTCCTTTCAGACTTTGTATTTAGCACTCTATTTGACAGTTCGTGAGTTTGTGACTCCAGGTTTTGGGAAAATTATGCATCGATGTATTATGTTGTCTTTACTTAGTTTTGAAAACCATATTTATTTATTTCCGCTGTTAAGTTGTGAACTGTTTGTAGCTTATTCTGTTAAATCGATGTTTTCATGCTAGTTTAACGATACACATTGGCTTGTCTAGCGAGTTCAACGTTAGACGCCATCACGACCCGATGGTGGGATTTCGGGACGTGACATAATAAGACATATATTTGAGATATAAATTAGGTATATATGAAGACGTAATTTGTATATCCAAGATATAAATTTTGTATATATCGTGATGGTGATTTATATAATACAACTAATATTTCTTTGGTATATATGTGATGTATCTTTTAATGTATCAAGATATATTTTTGAGGTATACATTATATATATACAATGATCCTTTTTTTCCCCACTGTATCAAATGGTAGAACAAAACTTTATGTTTGTGCGAGAAAATAGGAACAAATATGTATAGTATTTATTTTTCTTTTTATGGAGGCGGCGGTTGCGAGAAAGAAAAGGTATTGATTTGATGAGTGATTATGGGCGAGATTCTTGGGAGGCTGGCGTTTAAACCGACACCTTATAACTAGTTTATGCTATTTTTTATTATTTTTAGATTGCTTCTTTTGTAAATCAAAAAAATGTTGCTGGGCTCCTGTATTTATTTTTATGAAACTTTCTCTTATTCTATCGTCTATTCATGGGTCTCAAAAAATACGTAAATTGATTTTATGATATTAATCAGAGGCATAATGGTCTTATGGGATACCGAGAGATGTTATTAACGCATTTCATATGCATTTCATGCATTTATATATGCACATTGATCCATGACCAGATGGCGTTATATACACGTATATATATATATGTGTATATATGCATATGGGATATGGGATATGGGAAAGGTTATGGCGTTATATACGCACCACCACTTGTTCAGCTGGTATACGTTGATGATTTTGCCCACAATGGCCGAGATGATATGATGGGATGCCCTCGGAGGCTTGATAATGTTATGAACACATGTACCTATGCACGACATGACATTCATACGTATATGCATGACACTATAAGTATTTCATGATTCACAGAGTTATCCAGACTTACAGGTTGAGTCATTTACTTCATGCTTCTTCTATGTCCGTAATTAATGTTGACTTACTATTATGTTTCAGTTCTGTCTTACATACTCGGTACATTATTCGTACTGACGTCCTTTTATTGGGGATGCTGCATTTATGTCTGCAGGTATAGATAATCAGTTTGACGAGCTCTCATAGTAGACAAGATTGGCATTCAGCGAAGGATCGGTAAGACTCCACCTCATTCAGAGTGCAACCAAGTCTACGTGTCATCGTGTCAGAGTTTTGCTAAAGACTTATGGGTAGGCCGGTACCTTGTCCCGTTTTATGTCAAATAATCATAGAGGATTTGTAGACACAAGTTTATTATGTACAGAATGTCAAAGTCAGAGGCCTTGATGGCCCATATGTATTCATGTTTTGCGAACGATGGTTCATTGATATAACATTTGCCCAGTTACAATTGTACATTACGAGTTGTGGCCATGTTGGCCCATGATTGTTACAAGAGGGATGTACGAGTTACAAAGCGGTTCGCTCGGGCCAGTTTGGCACCGGGTGCCAGACACGCCTCCCAAGGTTTGAGGCGTGACAAAGAGTTCAATGAGTGTTGTGATTTATTGGAAAAGCTGAGTTAGTGGATGATTTCAATTGGTATGCTATATATTCGATATGTGATTTAGAGCTGAGGGCGAGACCCTCGTGATCTCTTGTGATTCGATATGTTTGAACCGGGCTGAGTACCGCGGTGAAAGTTATATCAGGATGGGATCCTTGTGATTTGTTCATATGCTTTAATTCTTTCCTTGTTATATTATTTTTGTAGGTTAGTATTGATAGATGGTTGTGCATGTCAGGCTTGTTTGGTAGTTTCCTTATGTGTTTCTCTTTTCATATCCAGTCATTTTCGTTTTGTGCTTCTTGAGTTTTAGCTTGCGGGGTATGAGCCCGGTGGTGTTAGTTCTAGCTTGGTGATTTGGGTGTCTAATTGTGAGGTCTTTGTGTTTCTTGCATTATTATTAGTGTTATGGAGGTTTGAAATAGAGTTCTATCGGATATGAGGCTAATTGCCGGTGCTGGGTTGATTTCGGGCAGCTATCATGATAAGAAGTGTTATTAAGGGCCTATGTGTGGTGTGTTATGTTGTGTGGTCGTAGCTTGTGGGTGCAGACATGAGTTGATGCAGCCCGTTGAGACTGATACCGTATATAGATTTAGAATCGGGTCTTTTGTAAAAGAATAAGAGGTGATAATTTGGGGTATGAGGCTTATCGGTGTTAGTAGGAAGGCTAAATTGCGATTGATATGGTGTCGTCAGGCTCATGTAGATTAGGGTGATGTGGGATCACCTACGGGTGTATGTTGGAAGTGTGCATTCAGTGACTTAGAGGCTTCGGGGCAATTCTTGACACGTTCGAGGACAAATATTTGTTTTAAGAAAGGGAGAATGTAACGACCCATCCGGTCGTTTTGAGAATTTAAGCTCCGTTCAGTGGTATAAGGTCTTGAACAGCTTCACATTGTGTATATCGACCTGTGCATGGTTGAATTAAGTTGCCGGATTATTCGGAGTCGAATTGGAAGAAGGATTTCTAGTTTTGAAAGCTTAAGTAGTGAAATTTGACTCTTTGTGTAAACGACTCCAGAATAAGTTTTGGATAATATCAACAACTCCGTATGGTGATTTTGGACTTAGGCGTGCGTCCGGATTTGGATTCGGAGGTCCGTAGAGTAATTTGAGGCAATTCGACAAAAGTTGGAAAAATTTGAAGTTTGCAAAATGGAGAAGTTTGACCCACATTTGAATTTTGTGATCAGGGTTAGAATGTGATTCCGAGAGTTGGAGCAGCTCCGTGATGTCATTTGAGACTTGTCTGCAAAATTTGGCGTCATTCCGGGTTTGTTTGAGTAGTTTAGGCACAAGTTTTCGTAGTTGGAAGATTTGGAAGTCCATACTTCAATTCATGGCGCAATTTGCATTTTCAGCGTTGTTTGATGTGATTTGAGAACCCGAGTGAGTGCGAGTTAGGTTATAGAACTTGTTTGTGTTTTTAGACGGGGTCCGGTGGGGGCCTCGAGTGTGTTCCGGTGGGCTATGGGTCAGTTCCTCTAATTTTTGAACTGCTGTTTTTTGTCATCTGGTGTTCTTCTTCGCGGTCGCGAACTGCCTTTGGCGTTCGTGAAGTGTTGCTGGTGACTACCTCGAAATCCTTCATCGTGTTCGTGATTATCCACCCGCGTTCGCGTAGGCCCCGTTTCTTGTTCTTCGCGTTCATGCTCTTTCCCTCGCGTTCGCGAAGGGTTCTTTCTGGACAGCCTCACTTTTCTCTTCGGTTCGCGAGCCTTCTGTCGTGATCGCGAAGCACAATGGGGCAACTTCCATTTTTCTTCTTTGCGAACGCGATCCCTTCTCCGTGATTGCGATGCATAAAGATCTGGGAAGAATATATATCTTCTAAATCGAGGGTTAGGCCATTTCTATCATATTTTGACTTATAGAGCTCGATTTTGAGCGATTCTTGGTGGGTTTTTCAAGCAATCGATTGGGTAAGTGTTCTTCACCTAGAATTAAATATATTCCATGATTTTATCTTTATTTTTATCATTTAACTTGTGTTTTGAGTTGAGGAAAATGTTGGTTTTGAAGAAAATTTCTAAAATGAAAAATCATGATTTGAAGGACGAAATAGTATCAGAATTTGGTAATTTTTGTATGGTTGAACTCATAATGGAATGGGTGTTCAAATTTTGTAAAATTTTTCGGGTTCCGAGATGCAGGCCTGAGGGTCGGATTTTAGGTCGATTTTTGGATTTTATTGAAAGATTTAGACTTTATGATCCGGAATTGTTTCTTATGAGTTTTATTTGTGCATTGAAGTTATTTTAGTTGGATTTGAGACGTCCGGAGGTCTTTTCACCCGAGGAGTTCATTTTAGAGTACTAGGTTGTCATCTTTGAGGTAAGTATCTTGTCTAACCTTGTGTGGGGGAACTACCCCTTAGGATCTGAGTCTTCTATGTTGATTGTAGTCCGCGACGCGAGGTGACGAGTGCGTGGTCGGACTTATTTGTGGGAAGTTGCCTCTTAGGGTTCTTAGATCCTTATATTCACCGTGTATGAATTTTTTCTTGATATGTTTGAGTTCTTATTTATTGGTTTCACCTCTACATGCTTTGATTAGAGATAATTGCTTTAGGATTCACCCTTACCGTCTACTTGACCCTGATTGACTTAACCGAAGGTTTTACCTCTTCTATCGTCATGCTGTATTTTCATAACTGCTTATCCTTAATTGAAATTATTATTATCTCGTCCTATAATTGTTTATTCTTAATTGGAGTTATGATTATCTTTTGCTGCTTACCCTTACTTGAATTGTTAAATATTCCTCGAAATTTCTCAACCTAAAAAGGAGATTAGATAACCTACATCTTAGTTGACTTGCCTTTATTTGGAACTATTTGACTCGTGTTGGCTTCTTATTGTTGATTTGAATATTGTGGAAACCCTTGCTACACTTTGTTTTGTTTTCCCTTGTTAAGCTGTTCTCCTTGTGCCTAGCATTCATTACTGTGGTTATTCCTTGTGAATGAGTTCTACCGTTCTTTGTGACTTAAAGTTCTTAAGTTGATTTACTCGGCGTAGTTTGCATTACTATCATTGTTGCTTTTGTACTTGTTGTGGTGAGGTACGAGGTTTCTGTCGTGCTATAGTTGTTATCTCTGTTGGTTGCGCTGCATATTTAAATTGGGACTACGGAACGATATTTCGGGAGATCCCCCTGCACTGCATATTTAGTTTGGGACTACAGACGTATTCTGGGAGATCCCCCTCTATTGCATATTTATTTTGGGACTATGGATGTATTCCGGGAGATCCCCATGTACTACATATTTGTTTCGGGACTATGGACGTATTCCGGGAGATCCCCCTGTACTGCATATTTATTTTGGGACTACAGATGTATTTCGGGAGATCCCCCAGCACTGGATATTTATTTTGGGACTATGGACGTATTCCGAGATATCCTCCTGTACTTTAATAAATTTGGGACTACGGGACGGGATCCCGGTAGATTTATCTGTTGATATATCTGTGTTCAGAGCTGTTAATCTTCTATGCTTAGGTGTCATGGGGTGACCTATAATCGAAGGATATTTACTTGGAAAGTTGTATTTGAAAAGTATTTATCTTGAAGAAACTATGTTTGAAGAATATTTATTTGAAAGTATATTTGAGAAGCATTTATCTTGAAGAAAATATATTTGAAAGACATTTATTTGAAAAGTGAACTATGTTCAAAGAACATTTATTTGGTAAGTTTATATTTGAAAAGTAATTATCTTGAAACAACTATGTTTGAAGGATATTTATTTGAAAAGTTTGTATTCGAAGGAAGTATATTTCAAAATAATTTCCTATTGGAAATGTTATATTCTAAAGATTTCAATATAAAAACTTACAGGTGAAAATTTACACTTAAAGGATTTGACTAATTAATTGGGGTTGTTGGCTAAGGCCTGATGTGGAAATTATTGCAGTGCTGAGTTACTACTTGCCCTTACTGTATTGTGGTTTTTGAATTTGGGCTGTGTTCTCGTCCATCCTTCTGTGTCTTATTATGGTGTTCCGTTGTTATTTGTTGTCTTTCCTTCCTTATGGTAGTTGTTATGTTGTTAGCCATATCGTGTAGTCATTAGATAGATGTCATGTTTTTTCATTCCTATGCTTATGCTTGTTCAATTTATTAGACCAGTGTGTGTCTTGACTAGTCCTCGTCACTACTTCACCGAGGTTAGTCCTGATACTTACTGGGCACCGTTGTGGTGTGCTCATACTAAACTTCTGCACAATTTTGTGCAGATCCAGGTATTTATCGTTAGTAGCTATGCGAATCATTGCTGAGTAGACTCAAGGTAAACCTGTTGCTGCGTACGCAAGCTTCGGAGTCACCTTCTTACTTTGTATTCAACGGTTTTTTTACTCATTTCCAAACAGTTGTATTTAGAAGGTTTAGCAAACTCTGTAGAGCTTATGACTTGTACTACCGATTTTATAAAAGTTGTAAATTATGTAAAGATTTCTATATCGAGACTGTTAGATTTCCTTTGTTATTGTTGTTATTCAGTAAATGTTAGGCTTACCTAGTCCTTAAGACTAGGTGCCATCACGATACCCAACAGAGGATAAATTGGGCCGTGACAATCATTCATAGGTTCCCCACACAATTTTAGTTGGAAAATTATTCTATATACAACATAATTATATTCACTTATGGTCTTATGATCTTGTAGCCATAAGTGCATCCACTCACGATGAGCTCTTGGCAATACCATGATCTTTAGTTGGTCATATTGTTCCTTCAAAATATTCCATAATTGAAATGGATCTTTCAATGTTAAATATTCATTTTTTAACCCTTCATCGAGATGATGGCAAAGGAAAATCATGGATTTCGCTTTATCTTGACTTGATGCTTCATTTTCTTCTTTAATACTGTCACCAAGAACTCTAGCGTCAAGGTGAATTTCAGCATCAAGTACCAATGGCAAATAGTTATTCCTAGAGATGTCAAATGCCACAAATTCAAGTTTTGACAAATTCGACATTGTGAAAACTATCATAGAAAATAAGTGAATTAGAATGATAAAACTTATTATCAATAAAAAAAATTCAATGCACAATATAATCGTTTATTAATATTCTCTCTCTATATTTTTTAGAACAAACAATTATGTATAGTGTGATGAGAAATTAGTGCTTAATATTATACACAAGAACTTAAGACATGTAAGTATATTTCCAAAGAATAAATAAGTTGAATTAATTTCATTAATAGGTACTAGTATATTTTGTTCTACTTAGAAGACGTTTCAATAAGTTAAGTAGGCATAAAACTAGATGATATAAATTCTGCCAAGTTTCAACATTGAATACAATTCATCTAATAGTTTAGTCATTAATTTTAAAGTCATTAATTAGTTTGTACACCTAGATGATAAATTAATTGAAGACATGTTTAGACCTTTTGAAAATTTTGCAAGAATTCCTGTTCTTTCAGACTATTTGGATGTGGCTTAATTAGTCTAATTATGGTAAATCAATTTAATACTTATCTATTTATGTATATGATTAAACCTCTTCTTAGTTTATATAATGAAATAACAATTTAACCGAAATTTATTGTTTTCATACCAATGTAACTATTATGATCATATTCCAAACAAGTTATGCATATGGTAGTTAAATTGCAGGTTACGAAAATCCTAATAGAAATGTTATAAATATAGGAATGTATACCTGAATCGGAAAATAAATTGACCACCTCTTTTAGAAAGAAGATTAAATTCAGATGAAGCAGATAACCTCAATTAGTTAGAACTTCATGCTAATAACGTATTAAGAAATGAGAGCAAAATAGAACAATAGAGTAACTGAGACAAGATATACAGGAGGGAGAATGATTTTGTTATTTCTCTTCTTGGTGTGTTTTTCATAGGGTCAAAAGTTCCCTAGTTAAAGGTATAAATACATTCAAAGGTTATAAGTTAATGTACTTCTTAATTAAGTTATGATGACTCGAAAGGTCATCTATGTGTTAGAACCCAATTCTGCACTTTTAAGCGTTAAACACCTCATTTTATCCTTCCTCGATTTGCGTTCATAGTCCGGGCGTATTTACGAAAAGCTATTATGGTAAAAATTGGGAAAAATAAGAATTTTTTCCAAAAAACTTCATTTGAATTGACCTCGGTCAATATTTTTAGTAAACGGACCCGGATTGGTATTTTGACGGTCCTGGTGGGTCCGTACCATGATTTGGGACTTGGGCATATGCCCAGAATCGAATTCGGAAGTCTCTAGTTCGAGATATTGGACTTTGTCAAAATTTGAAGGTTAAAGCCTTAAGGAAGTTGAAATGTTTGACTAAATCTTGACTTTTTGGATAATGGGTCTGTATTTTGGTTCCGGAACTCGGTATAGGTCCAACACCATATTTATGACTTGTCTGTGAAATTTGATGAAAAACGGAGTTGGTTTGACGTGATTCAAACGTCCGGTTATGAAAATAGAAGTTTCAAAGTTTTCTTGAAAATTTCATTTGATTTGGTGTTCAATTAGTAGTTGTAGGTGTTATTTCGATAATTTGATTGCGCAAGCAAGTTCGTATGATATTTTTAGACTTATGTGCATAGTTGGTTTGGATCCCCGAGGGCTCGGGTGAGTTTCGAATAGGCTACGATGTGAATTGAACTTAGAAAATCATAGTTGGTGCATCAGGTCTGCAGATTTCGCATTTGCGAGCAGTGGGCTGGGGGGTGGACCTTCGCATTTGCGAAGTTTTGGACGTTTGCGATCCTCACTTGTCCGTATTTGAGAACACTTATTCGCATTTTTGATGAAAGCAGGCCTAGGGCATTTTTCGCATTTGCGAAGAAATTGTCGCATTTGCGAACCCCAGGTCGCAAATGCGATGCTTGTAGCTGAACAAAAGATGACTTAGATGGGATTTATGATTCATTCTTCAAATTTTCAAATCTAGAAAAACAAAAGACGATTTTCCAAAGAACTTTTCTTCCCCAAATTATTGGTAAGTGATTTAAAACTAATTTCTTTCAATCTTTCACTACTTTTCCTAAAATTTCAACCTAAAATCTAAGGTTTTCATGGTGGAATTGGGGTTTTTGGGTAGGAATTAAGGATTTGGTAAATTGGGGATTTAGACCTCAAATTGAGGTCGGAATCCAAAACAAATTACATAACCAGGCTCGGGGATAAATGGGTAATCAGGTTTTGGTCCGAATTTCGGGTTTGGACCAAGCGGCCCCGGGTGTTGACTTTTGTTGAATTTTTCAATAATGACCTAAATTTAATTCTTACTATTGTGGATAGTTCCTAAGGCTAAAATTGAATTTTTTGGTTGGTAATTTGCTAGATTCTATTGGATCGTAGGCTTGTGTGAAAGGAAAAGCCATGGTTGAACTTTGAGTTTGGTCGTTGGAGCGAGGTAAGTGTCGTGATTAACCTTGACTCAAAGGAATAAGAATTGTTTGCCTAATTGCTACTTTTTTTGATATTGGGTACAACATTTATGTGAGATGACGAGTATTTATGCGTTGTTGTCGGGTTATAACATGCGGGTTGGCTTGTTCCATGTAGTTTATTACTTTTTTTGAGTCGTTATCCATGCTTAGATAATTGGAAATTGAATTTAAAGTTGAAATTTGTATTGTGGAACCGTTGTTGAGGTAAAGCCTGTGATTATTGAATTCTATCTTCCCGCTCTATGTTTTTCATCATTTTGTGGTGATGGAGAGTATTAATGCATGAAGGGTGATGCCATGCCATATTGAGGGTGTAATGCACGAAGGGTGATGCCATACCGTATCAATGATTTACATTGTGAGGTTGAGAGTAAAAGCACGAAGGGTGATGCCATGCAACATTTCGTTTCATTGTGAGGTTGAAAGTAAAAGCACGAAGGGTGTTGCTGTGCAACTTCTTTTATGGTGTTTAATTGTTTTTACTGATTTAAGGCTTATCGGCCGTTCTGGTTATCATATCTGCAGTAGCCCTTATATCTTGTTTTCTCGTTAGCATGTTCCCCTCCCAACAGTACATTTTTTAGCTGTTATTGTTGTTTTTCTTTTACATATACTGTTATCCGCACAGGTTTAATATGTGGGTGTCTTGTCTTAGCCTCGTCACTACTTCATCGAGGTTAGACTCGACACTTACGAGTACATTGGGTCGGTTGTACTCATACTATACTCTACACTTCTTGTGCAGATTTTGGTACCGGCCCTAGCTGATTGAGAGATTAGCTGCTGGATTTGCTGTCAGGAGACCCAAGGTAGATCTGCTGCCGTCCGCAGACCCTGGAGTCTCTTCCTAGTTTTATCATTTACTGTTTCTTTACTTTAAAATAATGTATTTTCCCTTTTATACTTTGTTTGTAGTAAATCATAGTAGCTCGTGAGTTGTGACTCCGGATCCTAAATGTTTCAGATATTACAAGTTTATATTATTCCGTGAAGCTGTTTTAGTTTCTATTTTAGCTTAACTATTATTATTATTGAAAATGGCTAAGATTGGTATTAAGAACCCTATAACGTTGGCTTGCCTAGCAAGTGAAATGTTAGGCGCCATCACGGTCCCGACGGTGGGAATTTTGGGTCATGACATAAGTACATGAATACAAAGTATGTTAAATGGATAGACAAATGCATTCATCTCATAACAATTTCAAATTTAATCTCTAGATTAATTATCTCTTATCCCTCGTAATAAACAAGTTAAGATAAAATCATAACATTAAAAAAATATAATAATATTAATCATACGTTTATTTTATGATTGCTCAATGTTAGAGGCTCGTCCAATATTACGCACAGACTAATAGTCTGTTTGGCCAAACTGAAAAAATCAGCTTATTTTGAAAAATACTTTTTCCAAAAGTGCTTTTCTTAAAAGTACTTTCGGAGAGAAGCATTTTGTGTTTGGCTAATTAGTCTGAAAAGCATTTTTGAATGATAATTTGAGTTTGTCCAAGTTTTTCAAAAAAGTGCTTTTAAGTATTAAATACGAATAAGGACATGAGTAGATTTATTTAATAGTAAATATTATAAGTAAATACATAATATAAAAAATAATCAAAGCCAATAATTAAATCTTTTCATTTTATTTAAGTAGAATAAACAAATTAAATTAAAAAGTAATTTAATTTTTTTAAGATGATTTAAATATGTTAAAAAATTATTCAACAAACATAAAAACATTCACCCTAAAGTCACTGTATATTAGAAAGTTATTCTAAAAATAAAAAGAAACACTTATACATTAATATCCTACTTATTAGGTCTAAAATAAGTAAGGTTATTTTGGTATATACTATATTTATTAAGGGCATTTTTGATAAGAAGAGAATTCAAAACTGCTTCTGCTTCTGCTTCTAGGGAGAAGCTACTTTTTTTTGTTTCTCAGAAACTGCTTCTGCTTCTTCTCAAAAGCACTTTTTTCACCAAAAAGCTTGGCCAAACACCTTAAATTGGGGGAAAAAGCATTTTTGGCCTTTGGAGAAGCTTGGTCAAACATGCTATAAGTAAGACTAATACGTAATGCACTAATTAGTGATGTTATAATGTTTTACGAGGAAAAGGGATGGTAGTAACGAGACTTGTGAAGTGTAGTGACACTAAAGAGTAAATACTCATACGAGTATGTATACGGTGGAAATCGGGGTTACCCGATTTCACTATTTGATCGATGCTGGAATGTTGCATTAAATGGACTTTGCAATGTACCTCGAGAACAGAACAGTGAAGCCGATGCCCTTGTAAATCTTGGATCATCGGTCGAAGAAGACGAAATCGGCTCAGGGACTGTAGTTCAACTCTCAAAGTCAGTTATCGAAGAAGGCCAAGCTTAGATAAGCTCCACAAGCCTAACCAGGGATTGGAGGAATAAGTATATTGAGTATTTGAAAAATGGGAAGCTCCCATCGGGCCCTAAGGAGTCGAGGTCTCTACGAACAAAAGCTGCCCGATTCACATTGGCTGAGGATGGAACATTGTACATGAGGATGTTTGATGGATCATTAGCAGTATGCTTAGAACCAGGGGACACCGATTATGTCATACGAGAAGTTCACGAGGGTACTTATGGGAACCACTCCGGTGCCGAATCACTAGTTAACAAAATCATCAGAGCAGGATACTATTGGGCCAATATAGAGAAGGACACTAAAGAATTCGTTAGAAAATGTGATAAGTGTAAAAGGTATGCACCAATGATCCACCAACCCTAAGAACAACTTCATTCGGTCCTATCCCCGTGGCCATTTATGAAATGGGGGATGGACATCGTAGACCCTCTTACATCGGCCCCAGGTAAAGATAAATTCATTTTATTTATGATTTCTTTGAATGGGTTGAATCACAGGTCTTCGAGAAATTCAAAGAAAAAAAAGTTATAAACTTCGTCTGGGATCACATCATATGTCGATTCAGGATACTTTCCAAGATTGTATGCGACAACGGGAAGCAGCTCATCGGCAGCAAGGTAACAAAGTTTCTCGAGGATCACAAAATAAAACGGATCTGATCGACACCATATCATCCTAGAGGAAACGGGCAAGCCGAATCGACAAACAAGACCATAATTCAGAATCTAAAGAAGAGACTGAACGACGCTAAAGGAAAATGGATAGAAATTCTACCCAAAGTCCTTTAGGCCTATCGAACAACATCAAAGTCCAGTACAGGGGAAACACCATTCTCCTTAGTATATGGCTCCGAAGCCTTGATACCAATCGAAGTCGGGGAACCCATCTCTACAACAACAAAAATTAACACTTAGTCGAGATAGAAGGCGTTGGCCCTCTTCGAAGAGGGTAGACGCATCGTTGAGGTCAGAGGAATCATTGGCCCCGGTAAAACAATCTCGAAAGGGATCCTCTTCACTGGGGACTCCGCCTATGTCGGGGTCATTATATCCCGAGCTTCCCTTATAGTCTCCTCGGAGAAAGTTGGTAGAGAAGGCGAGTGATCTGCTGTCACTGCCTTGAGCGAGTCTTTCGGGGCACTCTGTTCAGCTATGGGGTTTCAGAACCAGCCCCCTCTGGTATGAATTTTGGGCGAGTGATGATCCCTACCTCGGGTGATTCGGGGGCTTTTCCCGAATTTTCTTTGGAACCTCATCGTCACGAGGCACGGTTGTTACACCCCATATTTTCCTATGTGATAGTACATCGTAAGTCAATATATTTACGCTCAAAAATAAGATCATATTTGAAATTAAGTTAATAATTTTACCTTGGAGGTTACAAATATTCAATATCGTTAATAACAATTACCAGGTGGGTTGGAAAGCTTAGATGCTAAACGACTTGAAGAAAATAGGATTTCATCGAAAGTCGACACGTCTAGAATGTAATAATATGAAATTTTGGGGTGATACTAGGGTTCTTAACATGATAAAAAGGTTATTTTATGACTTATTTAATTCGTATGATAGTCGCGTGTTACGTTTTGAAGTCAAACAAGTTGTGGAACAAAAGGTTGCAAAGGTCATCATAAGTTACATTCATAATGTGCTGAAAATTAGGTAAAATATAACTGAGTTTTATTCCAATATACTTAGAATTATTGAATGATATACCTACCAAATTGAATATCTATGAGTCTAGTTTCCAACACATTAAAGCGTTTGTATACACGACGCCATAGTAAAGATATATTTGCGTTTTAGCGAGACTGCACCAAGCAGCTCTCTATGGGATCCACATAGGCGGTTTAGATATGTTGATATGTATAAGACGCCTCAACCCCATTTTAAATCGTTCATTTTCAGTATCTTCAGACCCTAGACACCTGTAATACACTCTCCCAAGGTTATCTCATGATCCAAGACCCAAACAAAGGGAAAACAACACAAATCAAGTGTCAGGAATCCCGTTGTGCTAGTAAGTTTCTTGTTCTTCTTGTTTTTGCTGATTTTTGGGTGGTTCCAGCTCGTGTGGGAGATTGATTTAAGTGGTTTATATTCTGTAAAATACTCTCCCATGGTTTTCATATCAACCCTAGGTTATTTCAAGTCTTACAAATGGATTACACCATATTTCAACATCAAAAGTTAGTTCTAGTGAAGAACAACACCTCTTTGAGGTTGTGTTGTCATTAAGGATAGTTGTGGGCTGTGTTTGGCTGAAATTTGAAGTTTTTGCTACTTTACAAGGTGATTATAACAGCCTAATCATGTTGCTTAAGCTTTCTTGTATGTTGGTTCAGTTGTTTGGATGATAAACTACAAGATACTACTTGGATTAGCTTAAATGGTGTTATATTTCCATTGAGGGCTGTTGTAAGCTAAATATAACTTGGATTTTGACTTGAAGATACTTTAGGAGGTATTTTTATTGTGTTATTTCATATGATTAAGGTTATCTTTATTTTTATTAAGTTAAATGGATGGACTAGACATGAACTAGTGAATAAAGTTGCTAATCGAAGATTGTTGGAGTTGTAGATGGTTTCCTTTGTTATAAATATATGGTATAAGGATGGAATAATTGATGAAATAATTCATTATCATGTTAGTGATACTCTTAAGTTAATGTGAGAAGTCTATAAGGGGTGATATGGGTTATACGGATTCCAATCGGAGCTTACCGCTCGTCGTGAAGTAGTTGTGACTTGTTGTTGTTATATGGTGTCTTGTTATTAATATTTATATGTTGTGGGATTTCTATGTCTGTTTTTGTTATTATATTATATTGGAGGAGGCCCTTGTTACAGGGGATATTCTGCCCGAATTTACGTAAACGAGCTACTAGCTTAAGTTACAGACTTAGCCTTTGCTCAACATTGATTTTGAATCTCCGTATGCTATGATAGATTGAATTGATTTGTTTGAAGAGTTGCTTGGAAGGTATTAAGGACTCAACTTGGTTAAGGTATGTTAAGGCACTTTCTTCTTTCTTTTGGCATGATCTAAAGTGAAACGAACGTACACGATACACTATTTCATAAAGAATATACTCCTAGCAACTAAGGTTGTCCATGTTGTTCTTTTCTTATAAAGTTATCCTAAGAAAGTATGTATGATCCTTGAATCCTAGTGAAGTTCATATTGATGGTACGATGTCCATAATGTTAATCGAAAGTGCAATGACCTTACGTCACTCCGAAAGGTTTAGAACGTGATTCCATGAGTCCAACATGCATTATATATGTATCTACTTTACCCTACCAAGCCGCGCTATAGTCGGCCGGGTATGACACCTATTGTGAAACCACTGATAAGTTGGGTTTACCGATCTCCACGTGGCCGGGTACGATTCTACCGAGCCTTATGATGGCCGGGTACATTTTTACCGAGTCCTCTTCGAGGCCAGGTACGATATGCTGATGATGATTCCCACAGAGGTATATGTTTTTAAAATTTTATGTATATATATGTATCATGCATTTCATGTCAGTAGCCCTCAGAGGCGCTCAGATGCTACAGGTTGTATCTCTTCTATCTCACTTTACATTATTGTTCTTATTTATGCTTTCCTGCCTTACATGCTCGGTACTTTATTCGTACTGACGTCCCTTTTGCCTGGGGACGCTTCGTTTCATGCCCGCAGGTCCTGATAGACAGGTTGACAGTCTCCTAGTAGGCTATCAGCTCAGCGGAAGGTGTTGATGCACTCCACTTGCTCCGAAGTTGTCAATTTGCTCAGTATGATTGGGACATGTATTGACCTATATGACATTTATGTACTCTTAGAGGCTTGTAGATAAATGTCTGTATATGGACACTTGTATGGCCTTGTCGGCCTATGTTTTGAGTGTACAAATGATCATGTCAGCCTTATAGGCCCATATGTTGCATGTATAAGTTTTTATATAATGCTGGGTCATCCTATGTCTAGTATGAACTTATATTTTATTCTGGTTATCTCATGATGGCTCTTTTGGCCCATTTACCCATGATAGTATTATAAGAAAGATATGTTATGTTGGTACTTGGTTGAGTAAGGTACCGGTTGCTCATCGTGGCCCTTCGTTTTGGGTCGTGACAAGGGTCTCGGTAGCCACCGCCAGCTTAGGAGATTTGGCGGTCTCGGCGGTCTTTCTTACTCGAATCACTAGCGCTGAGTCATCACCTTCGTTCTCCTCATCTTCTTCTTCCCTCAGCCTTCAAACTAAATCTATAGTAAGAGGAATAGTTTTCCTCCTGGTTCTTCGAGCTGGATCATTTTTGGGCTTTGGGTCCTCGGATGCCGAGACCCCCCTTTCTCTTATTATCTTTCCTATATTTCGAAATTAGGGACCTAGCCTCTTCTTCACTGCTCGGAGGTCTCAAGACTGCATCTTTTTTCAGGCCTGCACAAAAAGAAACTGAGTAAGAAAAAGAAATGTGACCAACACCTCAGAAATTAGGGAGAGAAACTCACCATGATTCTTTGCCTCCCATTTGCCTTTTGCCAAGTCGCGCCAACAACGCTCAACATAAGTGGAAGTGGGTCTAACTTCTGAACCCATTCATCGAGGTCAGGAACTGCTTGAGGCATCCAAGTAGCCGCTACATGACAATTGAATATGTTAAATAAAGCAACAAATGGATACATGGAAACTAACAAGTAAAGCGTTTCTTACCTTCCGAGTTTCATTTCTCGGGAAATGGTATTTTTTTCCTTCGGGATGAGGTCACAGGTCCTCACTCGAACAAACCAACTCATCCACCCACGGTGCTTGTCCTCGTCGATACTCGAGAACAACGCCTTAGTCGCTCGACGTTGAAGTTTGATCAACCCTAGAAAGATTCGGGGCGGTATAACCTTATGAGGTGGTCGAGGGTGAATGACAGCCCCTTAATTTTGCTGGAGAAAAAATGGAGCATGATCACGATGCACTATAAAGAAGGGTGAACTTGGCCAAGGGTCACTTGGTACCTCTTACAGAAATCTATGATAACTGGATCGAGGGGATCCAACGTGAAAGGGTAAGTGTAAACACTTAGAAACCCTTCCACGTGGTGGTAACACTTTCTTCAGGAGAAAGGATCTGTAAAACTTTGTCCCTCCAGTTACAGTCCCTTTTAACATCCTCGAGACATCCCACTATTATCGAGCAGATATATCTCTATACATTCTCACATCGGCCAGGGACCGATGTAGGGTTCTCAACTTTGAAGTCAGACTTTAGAACACACGGTCTGGGAACATACTCACTGGGGAGTGGTTCCGCTGACATTTTATCACCGGCCGGCCGTGAAGAAGAAGATGAAGCCTTTTCCTTTTGTGGAATGGTTTTGGAAGTTTTCGCCATTATTCAAGTAGAAGAAAGAGGATAGTATTGAATTTTGGTGGTTTGAAACTAACAGAGATGGCCTAAGGAGTGATGAAAGAGAAGACATTGAGAGAGTTAAGGATTTGGAAGAATCGATGAAGATGAAAGTAAAAGTTTGATTCAAAAAAAGAAGCCATATTTGTAAATTTACAGTGACGATTCGACGGCTCTAGTGGCCGAGCGCCCACTGACGCGCATTAATGGTTTGGAGAAATGTATCGACGGGACGTTTCAGTCAGTTCCATCGCTTATGTGACGAGGATGACATTACTATTTACCAAGGTCATAAGAAAATGGAGGATCAAATCGTTTCTTATCATTATATTCTAAGAAACGACGGGATTATGTGTATACGATAGAATTTGGGGTTACCCAATTGATCGAGGCTGGGATGTTGCATTGAAGAGCTGAGACGACGAGTCCGAAATCGAAGCCTCTTTCTAGATCGAGGTTGATATAAACCGAGGCCAGAAGAGACAGACTTCGAGTAATATCGGGATAGCTTTATAACGGAAAATGGGATATATCCGCGATTGGTAAAGGACCGTGGCGTGAATCTCGGAAAGGATCAAATCTATAGCGGTTAATCAGCTGTTTATATGATTTTCTTCTGTAATTAGAAGTGTACCTTAATTAGGATTCTTCTATTATATAAAGAGGAATTTCATTCATTTGTACGGATCATTCATTGCTCACTGAGAAAATATATACAACCATTCCTTTCTTGCTTATTGCTCTACTTACTGTTCATCAGAATTGTTCTTGTGCTACTATCACCTCGAGAATACGTTAATTCGAGGTCGAGGTTCAGATTGTCTACTGGTTTGATTTATTTTGTAGTTTAATTCAGTCATTCATCTTTTCGTTTATTAATTGATATTAGGTGAAATTACATATCCTTAAAATTACAATGCAAGTTTAATTGTTATTCAAATTTTAGGGTAAACAAATTAATAGTAGAATTTATGTCAAAGTTGTTAAAGCAAGATTTCGTGACTCCAAAAGTTGCTAATTAATCTTTGGTTCATAATCTATATGTAATTGCCCGTGAAAAATTGGTGGAGTTATTATAAGCAAAACTAGGATAAATAATTTGAGTACTTATAGGTAACACCAAACTTAAGATAGTAAGTATCTATATGGTGTTTTATTATCTAAATAGATTATGACAACTTAACAAGCAGTCAAGCATTTAATTGAATTTTGCAATTTTTGGTACGATTTTTTGGTTTGAACACAGAATCAGTAATAGAGAGTTTGAATGGACGCCATAAACTAATACTATGTCAAACGAGTTCTAAGTGTGCCCTCTACGATAAAGTAAAAACTTATGCAGTGCTGTATGATTTTTTAATATATTTTGAGCCTGAAATCTTTTCCACAGAAAAGCTAATTTGAATCTTCCTATATGAATAACTTTGATACTCCATCATAAATGTATCTGGTGCAATATATGCACCCATCATTTGAGAACTAGGAAGCACTTGAATTGCTCAATTGTCTAACATGTCGAGCTTTAATGTTCTTATTACTTAGTTGAAGTTGTTTCTTATTCTAATATAGATCATTCTAGTTGGTAAAATTGAAATAGAGTGATTGAATAAAGGATGCGTAATGACCCGACGGATCGTTTTGTGTATTTGAGCCCCGTTTTTCCTTTTGAAGCTTCCCGTAGGCGTATTTGTGGTTTTATGAGTTGGGGGGAGGGGGATGGATGGTTTCGTTTCGGGTAGGTCTTAGATTGATTTGGATCGATTTGTTCTTAGTTTGGAGGCTTAAGTTGAAAATGTTGACCGAGGCTTGACTTTTGTGGAAACTGTTACATCTCGCGTTTTTCGTACGTTAAGGTTTCGTCCTCAGTTAATTGACGAAAACTTGGGGAGGAGATAATCTTGAGGTTAGTATATTTATGCTATTTGTACCAAGCAATAAGTAAGTGACATGGAAGAAAGGGTACGCAAATTAAAGAAAATGAGTTTCGTTAAAGGTTGTCGAATTTGGATAAAATACATTCCGAGCTATAATGCCCAACACTTATGGACTAGTACCTTGCAAGGTACCATATGACCACGGTAGTATGATGTATAATGTATATTAAAAATAAATAGAACTTTAAGTAATTCAAGAAATTTTTTAATTATGCGGATAATTAATTAATTAACGGATAACAGAATATTACCTAATTATCTAATAAGTGGATTAAGATTAAATATCCCAAACTCACGTGACAACCAGCCATGTTACAGGGAATGACTAATGACTAAGTCATTCCTTGCTAAGGTGTCACGAAGACGCAACATATTTCATTTCCAAGATTTTGACTAATCAAAGTCTTTCACTTAAAGACTAAACAGACCATGCTAATTTAATTTGAAATATTCCAAAACTAAGAACAGAAACGTTAGGACCTCACATTACTTGCTGGATGAAGTAGATGTTAGCCATTTTCTTTGCAATCAATTCCTACAAAAAACCCAACAAGAATTATTAAAGTCTTAGCAACATAATTACGTTTTGCGATTTTAATGAAGTACGGTGCAACCTTTTTCAAAAATATCATACGGATTTTTTCCTACTCCAGGTATATTAAGACTAAGCCCTTCTTTTATTTTGGCATGATCCCATATAAATAAATCACACATGAATTAGATTTTGAGCTTATCCTATTTCAACCAGTGTTCTTCTAGGAATGATAAATATTTATAAGGAAAACTTTGGCAATATTTGTTATGCTTATTAATAACAGAAACCGTATCATTTATTTCAAATCAAATGTTTAGGTAATTATTTAATAATAGTTGAAAAATTATATTATATACATTTTGAGTGAACGTGATTTTTCTATAAGATATTTGTATAAATTTGTATATACAAGAAAATGAGTTTCTTTAACTTTTAGGGAGCAGATTGCATTTAATACTTTTACAAAGTAGATATATTCCTTTAAGACAAACATAACAGAAATAAGGAAATTTTAAAATAAAGCATCAACCTAAGTAAAAGATTTTTTTTATATTTGATAACGAGACATAAAGAAAAATTCATATCCCGAAATTTACGTATATTTTGCTAGTCTCGCAAGTTATAATATTCTCTTTATCGTGACTTCATATTCATTTGAGTATTTCCTTCTTCCAGTCAAGAGAGCAGAGAGTTTATATATAAAATATTAGAGTATTTTCATTACCATCGAGCTATAATAGATGGGCAGGCTCATATTGGGCAACCTCTGATCAGATGGTAAGTTATACACCGAGCCTACTGTGTCCTAGCACCTATGAGCGCGCCCAGTTGATCGAGATACAGAGCCTAGTATGGCCGAGCGCCTATGAGCGAGCCTACTACGGCAGAGCAGTTATATATATATATATATATATATATATATATATATATATACTGTGTTTTAATAATATTATCCAACTATATTCTATGGCTGATATCTTATCTATATTGTTCGTATATACAGAAGTTTAAAAGATCACACTATTATAAAGTGCAATTTCAGTAACGGAGAACATATACTTTCATTATCTGACATGATATATATATATATATATATATATATATATATATATATATATATATACCGAGCTTTATAAGGCCGGACAACTATTTTACTTATTATATTGAGAGAATAGAGTCAGTATCAGTATGTGAGCATATCTTCAGATTATATTTGACCCCAAGCTATTTTCAGTTATTATATTATAAGTTCAGTTTCAGCTTTCAGTATATTGCCTTACATACTTGGTTCATTATTTCGTACTGACGTCCATATTTTTTGGGGCGCTCATGCATGCAGGTTCAGACAGACAGACGGGTAGACCTCCTCAGTAGGTGTTTTCTCGAGTTCAGCTTTATCGGTAAGCTCCCCGTCCTTCGGAGTTGCGGGGTCTAGAAGTTTTGGTGTACATCTCGTGTATATATGTAGATAGGATATGGGTAGGTCGGGGCCCTATTCCGATCATAGTACATCTATCAATAGGGGCTTGTAGACATATCCTGTCGGTTAGTGCAGTATGTTGAGCTTGTAGGACCTGTACGTATATTTTGTTGGCTTGTCAGTTGTAGTAATTATGACGGCCTTGCCGGCCCAGCTTTATGTTGACATTAGTCAGCGTTAGTCTTCATTTAGTTTTATATTTTTCATCGCACATTATCTTGTAATGTGGCCCATAGACAAAGTATGACATTACATGTTCAGAGTCTCGTAGTCGCAAGTGGTATGCAAAGATAAGTGGGCACTGGGTGCCGGTCTCTTCCCCAGACTCGGGGTGTGGCTGAAACAATTCTGGAACGGTATTTTGATGGTTCCGATAGGTTTGTATGGTGACTTTTCACTTACGTGTATGCTCAGAATTGCATTCGGAGGTTCCTAAATTGAATTGGCTATTTTTGCCGAAAGTCGGCAATTTGAAGGTTTAGAAATTTTTTAAGTTTGACCATGGTTTGACTTTATGGCTATCGAGTTTGAATTTTTGTTTTAGGACTTGGAATATGTCCTTTTGTCAATTGGAACTTGTGTACAAAGTTTGGTGCCATTCCAAGTTGGTTTGGTAGGAATCAAACACTTAGTTGTGATTTTAGCGATCCTTGAGTTTCATTATGAATTTTATGTGTTTTGGTGTCCGATTCATAGTTTCGGATGTTATCTCGGTGTTTTGAGTTTGCAGGCGAGTTCGTATGATATTTTAAGACTTGTGTAGATGTTTAGTGTGGAGGCTCGAGGGCTCGGATGAGTTTCAGACGTATTTCAGATTTGTTTTGACTTGGTTTAGGACTACTGGTGTGTTGGTGCTGCGGTTATCGCAATTGCAAGCACCAATTCCCAATTGCGAAGAAGGCAGGAGGTGTCAGGTCTCGCAAATGCGATGCCTTGATTACAATTTCAAAGGTGGATCATTTCCTAGGCTGGCCGCTTTTGTGACATTTTTGGTCAATTTTGCGACCTGGGCAAACTTCGCAAATGCGATATATAAGTTGCATTTGCAGCATTCCCTGGGCTTGTCATGCAGCGCGATTGCGATCCTTTTGTCGCATTTGAGAGTGTTTTGTGAACTCTGGGTCGCATTTGCAACTTCTGCAGCTGAACAAAATAGTGGGATTTCAGGACTTAGTCTCATTTTATCACATTTTGAAGCCCTAGACTCCGTGGAAGCGATTTTAGGAGGAGATTTTCATACAAAACTATTAGGTGAGTGATTTTGACTCAATTTTGATATATAACATGATTATTTATGAATTTTAACATCTAGACCATTTGGGATTTTTTTAACTATATTTTGAGAAACAAAAATTGAGTTTTGATAGTCGAATTGGACTCGGACTTGAAAACCAAACACATATATGGACTCGTGGGGTTATGGTAGTCGAGATCTACCTTTTGAACTAGGGTTTGACCGTGCGAGCATGAGGTTGACTTACATTGACTTTTTAGGATTGTGTATAAATCTTAACTTTATTAATCGAAATTGGTTTCTCTTGTATTGTTTGATATATTATGCCGTTTTTGTTAGATTTCAGCCGAGCGGAGGTAAATTTTAAGGAAAAGCATTTTTAGAGTATTTAATTGGCCTAGTTGAGGTAAGTATCTTGCCTAACTTTGTATGAGGAATACTTCCTCTTAGGATTTGATCTAATTGTAATATTTTGTAATATGTGAAATGACGTGTACATAAGGTGACGATTGTGTACACGTGCGTATGTGTATTAATTGACCGGATTAGACCTTAGGCTATTATTATGTCTTGAATTTGAATTATTTGTTATTTGAGGCACTCTTATTGTTATTCACTCCCCGTACTCTTTTGTTATTGTTGTGATTCTTGTTCATATTGTTGTGGAGCCGTGAGCTATGTATTATTGTTGCTTTGGTATTGTTGTTTGGGCGTTGTGGTGGCATATGTGCACGTGTGGTGCAGTTGATCATTGTGTTTTGAATGAAATGCGCATGCGGTGACATAAGTGTGATGTGTATATTGATGGCCATGCAACGAGATAAGGGGGCTTATGCGTGTGTTGCTAGTAATGAAAATACCTCATTATGATGCACACACAACGAGATAAGGGGACTTATGCACGTGAAGCTATAAAGGGGAAATATTTTAAATGTGAAACTCACGCGACGTCATAAGGGTGATTTGTGATCATGTTATGTTGAACATCAGGGTGATTCTTGTTTCTATTCTTGAGTTGGAACGAGTTGATGATCTGATCATGCCATTTTTTTTCCTTAATTGATTTCACTTGTGTTTTGCATGTTTTGGTTAATTTTCCGTGCTATCACATGCCTATCTTTGTTGCTACTTATTTAGTTATGCTTTCCGTTGTTAGTCTTATATTGATATTTGTATACGGTTAAAATCGGGCTCTCCCCATTTTGTATATTGGGACTAGGGTGGTAGGCCGAGGATTGGTCCCGTGTTATAACAGACCAAGACATGAAGACGCGGTACCAAGCTCGGGATTCGAAGGACCAAATCGAGACCAACCAGGATCGAGACCAAACGGGATAGACATCGAGCGAGGCCGAAGAAAGCCTACTAACGGAAAGTCGAGATATCCATGACCGGGCAAGGATCATGGCGGAAATCTCGGCACGAATCAAATCAAGAACAATTATTTATCCAATCATGGGATTTCTTTCAGTATTAAGAATTATACCATAAGTAGAATTTCTCTACTATATAAAGGGGTTACAATCATTTGTAAGAATATAATTCTCGCATAACAAAGAAATACAATACATATTCCTCTCTTAAGCTCTTTTGTTCTTCAATTCAGTTCATCCCTTTCAATTACATACATCCATTTGATTCGAGGACGATCAAGCTCGAGGCCCAAGCTGTATTTTATATCGGTTTGCTTTAATTTCATAGTCAAATTTTAGTATTAATTCTTATATTTATCAGTTTGTGACAAGTGAAATCACGTATCCTCAAAATCACTTATAAATTTAATTGTTATCTGATTTTAAGGGTAAATAGTTTGGCGCCCACCGTGGGGTCAGGGATAATAATGATTGCCTGGTACTAATTCTTATAACACACACTACTTTACACTTGTTATAAGTGTTTTTGATTTTAGGATCAACATGTCGAACTCTCAAACAGTACCCACACACGCCGACAATGGCCTTGGTTTTCATGGGGAAAACGACAATATAGCCACCCCAGGGATAGAAGTACCTCAGGACGGCCTCGAGGGAGTACCGACTGCAGACCCCATCGACGTCAAATCCCATGTTGGCCTGAATGTGAATCTGGCGTCGCCCCCGAAAATAGCATCCACATAGATGTTCGATCAGCCGGTCAAGATACATAGGGTGGCGAAGACGGCGGTGTCAGCCTTCGATTAATATTTGAAATGTTGCAGGATCAACAAGCCGTCATAGCGCAACTCCAAAATCAGAACCGCGCACCGAGTAGGGCCGAACCCGAGCCCGCACTGGAAGTTGTTCATAGGGCCGAACCAGTAATGGAGAGGTCAAACGTGAATGAATTGGGGACTGACCCCACAATTATTAAAATGCTCGAGGAACTCATAAGTCGAATTGAATCAGGGTAGAAGAAGATTGAAGCAAATGACAAAAAAGTAGAAACGTATAACTCCCGAGTTGATCTGCGGGGGCACCATCTATTCTGAAGGCTTTGGAATCAAAGAAATTCGTACAAAAACCTTTCCCCCGAGTGTGACTCCTAATCCCATCCTGAAGAAATTCCGTGCCAGAAGTTCCCAAGTATAATGGAATTAACGATCCTAATGAGCATGTCACTTCTTACACGTGCGCAAAAAGAGGAAAGATTTAGAGAATGATCAGATTGAATCCTTTTTTTTGAAGAAGTTCGGAGAAAATTTATCGAAGGGGGCGATGATATGGTACCATAATTTACCACCCAAATCCATTGATTCCTTTACCATGCTCGCATATTCCTTCGTCAAAGCACACGCCGGAGCCTTAAAGGTCGAGACTAGGAAGTAGACCTCTTCAAAGTGAAGTAGAAAGACAACGAGATGCTTGGAGAGTTCGTATCTCGATTCCAGAACGTATGAACCTACCCCCGATTGCAGATGATTAGGCTGTCCAGGATTTTACTCAAGGACTAAGCATACGAAGTTCGGTGGCCTCACGACAGTTAAAATAGAATTTGATCGGATACCCAGCCGTAACCTGGGATGACGTGCACAATTGGTACTAGTTAAAAATCAGGGTCGAGGATGATTAGTTGGGAACCCCTTCCGGGTCCGTTTATCCAAAAATGCCCGTCGACAAAATTCAAAGGGATATCGACAGAGAACCACGATAGAACAGATATTAGTATCAACCATACATTGGAGATCAAAAAACATCGGTCCTGGATGCAACCCCATTCGAAGTGATCGAAGAAATGATCGAGGACAGAGCTCCCGAGGGCTCATGAGTATGTGTGGTTTCGATAGAAATGTCGAGCCCACAGAAGCACCACGACTATCAGATACAACTTCAACATTGATGCATCATCTATTATATAGGCCATCGAGAAGATCAAAGACACTAGGTGGCCCCGACCCCTACAGACCAATCCGGCCTACAGAAATCCTAATCAAATGTGCAAATATCATGGTACTCATGGTCATAGATTAGAGGACTGCAGATAGTTCAGGGAGGAGGTAGCCCATTTGTTTAACGAGGGTCACCTTCGAGAATTCTTGAGCGACCGAGCTAAGAACCACTTCAGAGACGTGATTTACATGATCGTTAGTGGGGTCGAAATTCCATAGGGACCTGTAATCAAGTGCATCAAGGTGTCGATCATGAGGGAAAAGTGGATTCCAGACTATGTACCAGAAGAGACCTTGTCTTTCAATGACGAGGATGCAGAAGGGACCTCGCAACCCCACAACGACGCACTGGTAATATCTGTTCTTATGAATAATATTCAAGTTAAACGTGTTTTGATTGATACGGGTAGCTTGACCGACATTATTCGATTGAGGGCCATTGAACATGTCAGCTTACAAGATCAAATTGTGCCCGCAACCCGAGTACTTAACGGCTTCAACATGGCAAGCGAAATTACCAAAGGTGAAATTACTTTGCCAGTAAACGTGGACAGGACCATCCAAGAAATAAAGTTCCATGTGATCGAGAGTGACATGAGGTACAACGCCCTGCTCTGAAGGCCTTGGATCCATAACATAAGGGTAGTACATAGACCCTTCACCAAGTTCTGCAGTTCCCAACATCAGAGGGAATCAAAATGGTATATGGGGAGAAACCCGCCACCAAGGTGATGTTTGCAGACGATGAAGTAATAATAGTATCGGCACTCTCATCAGCAAAAGTTTGGAGTTGAATGGAAAGCAAGAGGACAAATAGCAACCACATACACCGGCCTCGACCCAATTGCAGGATCAAGGGATAGACGAGGATGACAGCTACTGGATCCCTTGATCCTTCATTATTCTTGATGACTCCGATGCCACCAAGTCAACGGTCGAAGAGCTGGAACAAGTCATGTTGACCGACAATCAGCCCGATTGAAAGGTATACCTAGGCACGGGCCTAACCTCTGAGCTCAGGAAAAAACTTATTAATTTTCTTAAAGCTAACATGGATTGCTTTGACTTGTCCCATCTCGATAAGAAAGGGATCCCACAAGAAATCACTACCCATCGACTAAGCTTGGACCCGAAGTTCCGTCTGATAAAGCAAAAACGAAGGCCCAGTCCGAGGTTAAGCATGCATTCATCAAGGAAGAGGTAACCAAAATTCGCAAAATAGGGTCCATTCGGGAAGTAAAATATCCCGAATGATTAGAAAACATAGTGGTGGTCCCTAAGAAACGCAATAAACTTAGAATGTGCATATATTATAAAGACTTGAACAAAGTATGCCCTAAGGATTGTTTTCCTTTGCCAAATATCGATTGTATGATTGATGCCATGTCCGGCCATGAGATCTCAGTTTTCTCGATGCCTACTTTGGGTACAACCAAATACAGATGAACCCGAAGGATCAGGAAAAGACTTTGTTTATCACTAAATATGGCACCTATTATTATAATGTAATACCGTTCGGACTAAAACATACTGGTGCAACTTATCAGCGCCTAGTAAATCAAATGTTCGAAGAACAAATAGAAAAATCAATGGAAATTAATATTGACCACATGTTAGTTAAGTCCCTGCGAGCAAAAAACCATTTGAAACATTTGCAGAAGACTTTCTGCCACACCCCGAACTTGGGGGGTGAGACCGACACTCGGTGCCTCACCTATCCTTGTGTACAAACTTGTGACTAAGGGACTGTGAACATATAATGTCATACTTTGGACATGGTCCACATGGCATGACAATTTGCGAAGCAAAATATAAAACTGGACGAAAACTCACGCTGACTAAACATCAACATAAGGCTGGGCCGACAAGGCCGTCATAATTACTACAACTGACAAACCAACAAAATATATATACAAGGCCTACAAGCTCAACATACTGCACTAACTGACATGATATGTCAATAAGACTCTACTGATGGATGTACTGTGAGCGGAATAGGGCCCCGACCTACTCATAACATATATATATATACACATAAGATGTACATAAAACTCCAGACCCGAAACTCTAAAAGACGTGGAGCTTACTCATCAAGCTGAACTCAAGCAACACCTACTGAGGAGGTCTACCCGTCTGTCTGTATGAATCTGCACGTATGAAATACAACATCCTTAGAAAAAGGTACATCAGTACAAAATAATGTACCGAGTATGTAAGGCAATAAAATAATTGAAAGCTGAAACTGAAATGAAAATATAATATCTAAAAGTAACTGAGAGTCAAAGGTAATCTGAAGATATGCTTACCTGCTGATACTGACTCAACTCTCTTAATATAGTCAGTAAAATAGATGTCCGGCCTCATAAGGCTCGATATATATATATAACCACTCTGCCGTAGTAGGCTCGCTCATAGGAGCTCAACCATAATAGGCTCTATAGCTTGGCCATGCTGGGATTGCTCATAGGCGCTCGACTACAATAGGCTCGGTATATTACTTACCATCTGATCTGAGGTTGCCTAGTAGAGGTCTGCCCACCAATTATAGCTCAATGGTGGTGAAAATACTGTGATGCTGTATATATATATATATATATATATATATATATATATATATATATATATATAGACTCTCCACTCTCTTGAATGGAAGGAGACAATAGTCAATTGAATATAATATCCAGATACGGGAGAATACTGTAACTTATGATACTAGGATAATGTATGTAAATTCGGGAGTATGAACTTCTCTTTATGCTTCATTATCAAACTCGTCTAATTACAAGATCAAGCCAAAATGAAGGAAGGTCTTAGCCTTAACATACCAGAATCGATTCTCTTGATAATCCTTCCAACATACGTTGATTGCGACAAAATATGTAACAATAGATCGAAGTATGAAAAAATCCATATGATATTCTTGAGAAAGATTGCACCGTACTCCCTTATAATTGCAAAATATCACGTTTTGAATTGTTGAAGAACCTATGGAATCTCATATGGCTCATGAAGTTATCTTGTTGAAGCTTTCTTTGGATATAATACACCTTCATTTTTGAATTGGAGAATGAATCTTAGTCTTGGTGGTGTGGTCCCACCTTTCAAGACTTGTGTCACATTTATTCCTTGAAATGTGCCACCTTTCACTCTTTATTAAGAGTCATTTAGATGGGAATGGATTGTTTCCACGTTTTTGGGGTGTTAAGTAATCCAAAATCTTTGATTATCTAAAGATATTAATTAATCTCCCACTAAAAATTATTAATTATACAATTATCCACATAATTAAGAATTATCATAACTTACTAAAAATACTACTCACTTTTAACATACCTTATACACCTTATTATCATGGTCATGTAGTACCTTGTATGACACTAGTCCATAAATACGGGGTATTGTATCTTGGACCGTATTTTATCTCATAATGTCAAAGTTCGATGAAAACTCATTTTCTTCGATTCGCTTACCATCCCACTGTCACGAATTTACTTATCACTTGTTTGAAATAGTATAATGCTTATCTCAAAATAATCTCATTCCCGAACTTACGTCGATTAATTTACGACGAAAGTTTAACGTATGGAAATGCGGGATGTAACATCTCATTTCCAAGCTTCCATCAATTTATTTATGGCATTGTTTCAAGTACGAAAATATAGGGTGTGACATCATTCTCCCGTTTGGAACATTCATCCTCGAATGTTGACTGATGTACCTATCATTATAATAACTTATAAATCTTGTGAATACCTTAATACTCTCCTTGCCCTTTTGGAAATTTTTCTGTGAATAAATCCAAAGTCCAGGGTTTTACCAGCTATAGGTCTCTTTCTCACACCACGACTTATGGTCGGAATCTTTCTAA
Source organism: Nicotiana paniculata (assembly GCA_005239505.1). Taxonomy (NCBI): domain Eukaryota; kingdom Viridiplantae; phylum Streptophyta; class Magnoliopsida; order Solanales; family Solanaceae; genus Nicotiana; species Nicotiana paniculata. The sequence goes on from ML332152.1 coordinate 29,748, forward strand.
TCTCGTAACTGCTGCTACCTTTTGTCATGCAGCCTGAACCACTTTTTCCTTGTATGTGCGCATATGCGACTCTTCCCTCTAGCTTTTAGCCAATCTCTAGGCCTCACTTTGTAAACATATATAGATCTTGATAAGATGTCTCTCTAAGAATCTATAGGTATACTGAAATTCTTCGCTCGGTACTTTGTCTGCCACGACCCCAAATCCTAACCGGCCGTGATGGCGCCTATCGTGGAACTAGGCTAGCCGACTACCACGTGTTCACATTTCCTTTTGAAAATCCCATTTAAGTTTCAATCAATTGATAACAATAAACAGAAAGTTCTTAATATAATAGACAAATTTTATATACAGTACTGCCATCCCCAAAACCCGGAGCCAACATGTCATGAGCATCTAGTGAAATAAGCCAAAATAAAGTATTATGATACAAAACTCCGAATCAAAACTATATACAACAGGAAGGGAAATCAGAGATGCTGCGAACGCTGAACAGCTACCTCTATATCCCCAGGATCCGGCTCCGCTGCGATATATATATAAAAGCTAACTACTCCTGAATCTGCACACAGAGGTGCAGGGAGTAACGTGAGTACGCCAACTCAATAGTAATGGAAATAAATCAAGTCTAAGTAGCAAGGAATCACATAAAAATCAATGTCATCAAGTCACAATATACACAACCTTACTTTCCAATAGTATACATAGATATACGAAATCGTCATGCCTTAGAAATCAACTTCACAAAAGTCCTTAAAACAATGCACATTTTTAACAACTTTAAAACAAGGATTTGGTATGCAAAGGAATGTAGTAAAATCATAAGTAGCCCCTCGGGCAAAAACATGTTTCATAATCAGCCCCTCGGGCATGCCTCACAATCCCTCAGCACCTCACAATCACTCAGCACCTCACAACCACTCATGCCTCCCAATCACTCAATCACTCGCACTCGGTGCGCTCACTGGGGGTGTGTACAGACTCCGGAGGGGCTCCTTCAGCCCAAGCGCTAATATCACTCAGCACCTCACCATCACTCTTGGCCCTCGGCCACACTCGGTGGAACCACTCGAAAAGCCCCTTGGGCGAAGTAATAGAACGGGGTACTCGACCCGAAAACATAATTTTAATGCTCATGTAGTGTAAATTAGGTTGAGTTTCAAATAAAACAGTATGCACAATGATACTGAGTAAAATCATCAACAGGTGGTGAGGAAAACAACAGTAAAACGCCCTCAAAGGGGTCTAAACAGATCGGCACGGGGCCCCAAACACGGCTTACAACCCAAATATTTCACAAATATTTAGAAAATAATTTAACATAAGATTTTGAGTAAATATGCAACTCATTAGTTGCCGCGGAGAGGACCTAGTCCAATCCAAAAATTAGTACGCGCCACATATTCGTCATCCGACATGTGCGCCATTCCGAATTCAGTGAGAAAATGATGCAGTCCGGGGTTCCTACCCTCAGGACAAGATTTAAGACCATTACTTACCTCTACCGGGCCGCGACACTAGTCCGCTATGCCTTTGCCCCTCAAATTGTCTCCTGATTGCTCCGAATCTAGCCAAAACCAGTTCAACATCATTAATATATATACTCAAGGAACACAACCCAATCGAAAATTATCAATTTAATCAAAAATCTCGAAATTCGGCCAAACCCGAGCCCCGAGACCACATCTCGGAATTCAATAATTTTTACATCATTAGAAACTTCGTCCTCCCACGAATCTATACATACCAAGAACACCAAAATCGGACCACAATTTCCATTCCAAAACCTCAAAAGAAATCCCAATTCTTTCCTCCCATTTTTCAAACTTTTTCCTACCCAAATCCTTAAATTATCAAGCCTAATCTTAACAAAATAGCATAGGAACGAGATTAACAACCAAAGAACTTACCTTTGCTGAAGAACTTTGAAATTCTCTCTCAAAACCACCTTCAATGGACTCCTCTCGCATGCAAATTGATGAAAACTAATAAATTTCGCGGAGGGGTCCTTTTTATATTGTCCTGCACAGTCATTTCCGCACCTGCGGACAATTGACCGCACCTGCGGTACCAGGGTGCACACCTGCGAGATCACTTAACTGGCCAATTCTCGCGCCTGCAACCACCTTTCCGCACCTGCGGCTTTGCAGGTGCGATGCACCTTCCGCACCAGCGACATCGCAGGTGCGACAAACCTCTTGCACCTACAGACCATTCCCTACACAGGCAAAACTCACACCTGCGACCTTTCTCTCCGCTCCTGCGCAACCTCACCTACGACTCCCCTTCCGCAGGTGCGAAAACACCAACAAACCAGCACAACGGATTTCCAAAAATCACTCCAACTTCCCGTCAACCATCCGAAATCAATCCCGAGCCCCTCGGAGCCCCAACCAAACATACCAACACACCCCGTAGCATTATTCCAACTTAGTCGAGCCCTCGAAACACCATAAACAACACAAAAACACTAAATTTTCATCAAATTCAAGCCTAAGAACTTTGAAACTCCTAAAATTTGCCAACTACGCCGAAACCAACCAAAACACCTCCGATTAACCTGAAATTTTGCGAAAAATATCCAAAATGACATTACGAAACCGTTCCAACTTCTGGAATTCCATTCTGACATCGATAGCCTATTTTCCATTGCCGATCGAAAATTGCCAAAAACTAACTTTCGCCAATTCAAGCCTAATTCTACTCCGGACATCACAAAAAATATTCCGAACACACTCCCAAGTCCCAAATCACCTAACAAAGCTAGTCGAGCCATAAAATCCGCATTCCGAGGTCGTTTACCAATAAGTCAACTCTCAGTTGACTTTCTC